>BQNB010042808.1:4050-45893 GCA_026074375.1 Tanacetum coccineum | reverse complement strand
ATCTCGGTCCTTGGGCAGTACTTGTCAGTTATTTTCTTCTTCAGTTCAGTCCAGGTCATTGCATAAGTAATGTCATTACCAATAGTCCTAACGTGGGAGTTCCACCACATTAGAGCTTTTCCCAGAAGAGTACAAGTGGAGAACTTGATTTGGTTTTCCACATAACAGTTGCTTATGCGGAACATAATTTTCATTTTCTCAATCCATTGAGTCAATTCGACAACTCCTTCTGTACCTTTGAAATTTAGAGGTTGGCACTTCATGAAGTCTGGGTAAGTGCAGTCATGAGTGGCTCGCTCGTTTCTCCTAGCACATGTTCCTGAATTATGGCTGTCGACGCCATTCGTGTTTGCATCACGTGTTGCCAAAGTGGCAGTAACGCCTTGATTAATCATTGCCTGAAGTTGGGCATTAGTGACAGATGTGGTGTTTGTTATTTTTGGGGCTATGTTTGACCTCGTGGCTCTTTTTGGTGCCATTTTCTTCAAATCACAAGAAAATATAATACCCGTTAGATTTCATAAAATCATAACCATGAAATGACATGTGCATAATAAGTAAAGTGAGATCATATCACACAGTGAAATATACAACTGAATTGTAATCAACAAAGATATAACCAAATCGACATTCATTTACAACAAATTCGATTATAGACATGACATAATACCACCATTCCAAATATAATTGGAAAACATACATGATTGGTTTAGATACAAAATGATCACAACCATTAGGTTACAAGATCAAAGAATATATACAACCTAAAGCCATACTAGCCGAGATTGAACTCGTAATACTTAGTAGGCTATACATGATAGCTAAATAGAAACAAAAGATCTATATAGTCTGCTAGTTGGGAGTAACCCATAAAAACTTAGCAGGCTATATAGTATAGCTACAATATGATAGAAAGGTAAACCTAGGCACTACTACCAGTGTCCTCTAAGGTGTCAACGCATGCTCCAGCCTCCAAGGCCTGGGTACATATGATATGCACAATAGCACGATCATTTGTGTCTTGACGCCGCCACTCGTGGCGATACGCCTGAGTCTCTAACACTTTAATCCGTGTCTCTAGTGCGCTGCTATAGGCCTCAGACCTAGCCAAGGCCTAACGGGTCTCGATGCTCTCTTGCTTGTAAGCAAGCCTCTCTCCTCAATATCTCAATCTCAGCTCTCACAGCAGCCCGGTCCTCCTGGGCCTCCTGATGTCGTGAATAAAACCTCAAACTCTCTCTCTTGCGAACATCTGCCTGGTAACTGACCCTCAGGTTGACCACCTCTATAGCGGCCATAGTCCTCCTCTCAGTATCTCGAATCTTGGTATCCACGGTGTCTACAAAACTGTGATCGACCCTGCGGCCCATAGTAGATCCTGGCTGTCTAGCAGTAGCAGCAGAGCTCTCCCCAACCTCAACCCTAGGTGTGGGAGCAGTAAGTAGTAGCCTCTTCTGAGGTGGCATGTCAGCCTCAGGAATGTCAGCTCAGCGGCTAGTGGATAGTGCGGGTAGTGGTATAGGTAACAATGGTGGCGTCCCTGCTGGAAGTAGTAAATGATATATGGATGGTGTTGTAGCTCTCCTCTGAGCCATGGCTGCTCTAGTATGTGGGGGTCAGATAAGTGTGGGTAGAAGGGATGGTAGTGGTAGTTGTGGTGTAGGTGCAGAAGCAACCTCAATAATGTATGGCTCTATAGGTGCCTCATCCTTAGCTGGCACTAAATCCTCAAGGTGCTCAGGCTCAGGAATATACACTGGTACATGATCCTCTAGCTCCATGGGATCAGGTACATACTCTGAAGGAAGTGGTGCCTGCTCCAACAACTGTCGGGCAGCCTCCCGTAAGGATCCTCAGACAGGATACTCCAAGATCGTGCCTCAGAGTGGATGGAAGTATAGGTAACCGCGGAATCAGATGACATAACTGCTGTAACAAGCAAAAATAACTTATATAAATATATTATATAAGACTGGTATGGGTGGGTGTGACGAAGACTGTCGTCTCAAACGCTTCGGTCTCCTCAGCATATGGGGCATGGTCATTAGTTGGTATAAAGCAACAACTGAGGTAGGAGGAGCTGGGTGCATCTCCTCATCCTCCTAGTCATCAGCCTCAATATCAACCTCCTCATCCTCATTCATCATCAGCATGGCTCATCCTCATCATCGCATCGTCTCCTACTGTCGGCAAGTAATCTGGCCAAGATGCTCTCAGGGTCATCATCATCCTCCTCCGGCAGCCTCTCCTCAGGATCTGACTCAGGAACATAACCTGGTGAATCAGCAGTAGGTGAGTCAGCAGCAGGCAGTGGCTGCTCCTCAGCTGGGAGTATCTCGTCCTCCGGTGGCATAAACTCCGGATAAACAGGCTCTGGAACAAAGTCTGGTGGAGGTGGTGATTGTGGCTCCTCGGGGCCAGGTATGTAGTCTGGTGATGGGGGGCCTGTAAGAGACCTGCACATATGGGTCATCTAGCATCCAGGGCAGTCCCTCGTGCTCAGGTCCAACAACTCCTGGGGATCCAATATCTGATAACCCTCCAAATGGGCTGGAAACAGCAGTGTATGTAACCGTGGAATCCTCAGAATCCGACATGACTGTATATGAAAATCCAAAATAGCTTATATTAGTATTTAATATAAGACTCTTATAGTAATATACATTTATATCATAACATGTATATCAATCATGAATGCATCTAGTCTAATCAACTAATGCAACAACTAGTGTACGTATGTATGTCCCGTAAAAATCCCTTTGTAAGAATGCAATGTTTGAAAACGATTATAGTCAAGCAAAAACATTTGACCTGGTTCTCTATAACCTTGGCTCTTGATACCAATCTGTAACACCCCCAAATTGGGTTGCAGCGGAATAAGGGTCTGGGGCATGTTACTTCAATGATCAATAACACAAGATATATATAGAGGACAAAAAGTTCATTTAAACTGATACATTCAGATTGCAGGTATTTGTTAAATAAAGCCCGAGTTCACTTGTTCACTTGTTCAAAATACAAAAATTTCTAGCCCATAACTGATATACAAACTGTAATGCGACAAAATCTTTAATGCATGATATCCAAATCAAACCCCCCAAACCCACCAAGGTATTTTTCTTGCACCTCGTGCTTCTTGACTCTGGAAAAAACATTGCTTTATAACGTCAAAATAATGTTGGTGAATTCATAGGTTGATAAATCGTATATTGTTAGGACCTCACAAGATTTCCCAAGTGGTATTGATTAATGCTACAAGATGCAGACATCATATAAATGTAATTGCGTTGCCCTAAGCTCGTGACACTGAAGCTCGACATGAATGAATACGATATAAATTGCCTACATTGCCCATGTTGATGTTCTAACCCGCAATATCCTATGTTCGACATGGTATACGTTCGTTTGTCCTGGTGATTGCATAATCACCGAAAACGGGGATAAGATGTCAATCCCAATATGACCTTTCATAACATTCGCGATCGCAACTTCAGTAATTGACAGTTCATGATAATGGGGCTCAACTAGGGTATCGCTACTTAGGCAACACGTAATCAGAAAGATATAAAAGTCTCTCACTATGTGGTCCAATTCGTAAACAATGAATGTTTCCTCACCCCAAAAACTTTTGTAAACAAAATCATGTAAAATGTGGGGCTTATGAACTCACTTGCGTGAGCTGGGGAGAATATCAAGTATATACAGAAAATGCGTCACGGTATTATGATTCGAGTGCAAACCTAAATCCAATTTAGGTCGTATAATTCTAATCACTTTGAGTACTACCTAACATATATCATTCTATTTGGTTAATCACCATCTTATCGTTTTTAGGAAATTACCATATTTTTTAAAGTGAAAACGTTTATAAATATACCTTTAGTAAAAATGACTTAACTTTATCGTTTTAGGTCCGGTTTCTAGTTTTCTTATGTCCAGCTTGTATTTAAGACGACGTGTCAAAATATGCATTTTTGTATTTCATGTGTCTTGGTTGAACTAGTACGTTTTACTGTTCACACAGTTATAAAGTTATTTCTTTTTAAAGTTTTAGTTTCCGTAAAACCGTACTATTAATTGTCGTTTTTCATTAGTTATAACTCCGTTTTTAGAGATTCTTTCGAGAACGTATTTGTTATTAAAAGTTTATCTTATTATGATGTTTTCAAAATGTATAAATCTGAGATGAACAGTAAATTTTATAAAAAAATAGTTTTATAAAAGTATTTTTATACATTTAAGTATATAAACTCGCGTAATTCATAACTCCTTCGTTATAAATTGAAAAATTACGATTCTTATCATTTTGGAATCCTAAAAATATGTGTTATCTGTGAAAAATAATAAACTTTACATTTTAGAAGTATTTTATAACTTGTTTTTATAAAGTCTCTTTTATAACACGTATAACTCGTAAACTACGTATCTTTTTCGTTATTAATCCGTTTTTCGAGTTTCTTACCTTTTTGGAATCGTCATGAGACGTACTATTTCATAAAAATATAAAATAAGTTTTTATAAAAATTCTTTTATAACTCCGGTTATTATCGTAAAACTCGTAAACTACGTATCTTTTTCGTTATTAATTGGTTTTTCGAGTTACTTATCTTTTTAGAATTGTCATGAGACGTACTATCTTTATAGAACATAATATGGCTGTCACCATACACGAACCAAAACAGCCCCTTTGAAATCAATGTATACTTGTTTATATAAGTTGTTTTATATATACTTTTCAACTTAGTAACTTACCACAATCCTTTTATAACCAAATATATCATATGTCTTACATATATTATTGTACATAGGTCCATCATTTGTCCAAATGTTCAAGATCACAAGTTCTTAATAAGTCATTTATAACACTTTTACTTGTAACTTATTAAGTAAACTTTAAAAACCCTAACTTGTATATACACTTTTTATACTTAACCAACATGTTACAATACTTATAATCCCATTATATCATGATATTACCATCAACATAAAATGTGTAAAAGTGTACAAAATGATGATCACAAGTAAAAACTCTTTTTACATGTTTAAAAGTCCTAAATGGTGATTTTGCTACATAGAAATTATATACACATAAAATGATATATGTAAAGACATAAAGAGTTTTAGGTAACCTTAGTGAGATGTTTAATGATGAACAACAAGAGCTAAATCCTTATTTAGCAACCAAACCCTAACTTGCAAGACTTGAAAACCCCAATTCCATGTGAAACCCTAACTTTCCTTTTCCTAGCTTAAACCTTGTAAATGCTTAATCCAATCCTTCTAATCACCTTAGGTTATCTTAGATATCATGTAGGAATGTGTGTAAATGTTTCAATTAACATTTTGTATGGATTTGGTATGTTATTGAGTTGAGTCGTGGGTATGGGGAAGGAAAAGGGAGAGATTTTTGTTGTTTACACCTTAAAAATGAGAGTGTGTGTGTTTACTTGTATGTGTAAGTCTTATATATGTCCTAGACTAGTCAAAAAGTGTTATAAGAAGTCCAAGACAAGATGAGTAATTCATGGGAAGTCTTATGGTCAAGGTATGGTCTTGCCTTGTAAAAGTCTCATGGTTTAATTAGTTGTTGTATGTACAATGCAAGTTGGTGATTTTTGTGATATTTTCTTGTGTATTTCTCTTTGAATCCGGCCATGTGTTGATATATATGATAATATTTTGTAAATTTTGGGTATTGGGTACAATTGTGGGTATTTGTTGAAGCGTAGAAAAGTTTTGGTGGTTCCGGGTATGCCTAAACGTATTTTATCGCGAAACGTATACACTTTACGCAACCAATAAAAATAAAATGAACAAAGTTAATAATTATCCTCAAAATAATTACTTAACACTTGCTTGATGTAAATATTTAATTGTTTGATGCCCGTTTACATTGAACGATAATTTTTAGCTTACACGATTTAACTTAACGATTACGATTTAAAAGCAAACGCGTACAATACTAAAAATACATAGTGAATTTATTGACGTCGTAAATGACCCTAAAACACGGGGTGTTATAGTCTCCCCCCGTTAAGTGAGCCTTGTCCTCAAGGCTTAAGACGCGGCACTTGACGACGGTGCGGTCTTTGTGAACAGGTGTGGATATTTCTTCCTGAATTGATCTTTACGTTCCTATGTAAACTCAGGGCCTCTCCTGGAGTTCCATGAACAAAAATGGCTAAAATATTGGCCTGAAATTTACGGGGTGTCACATCTTAAGTCTTTTTCTTCTAACTTTTACCTTAAATATTTTTATTTGTATTGTATAATACTTAATGAAAAATATAAGAATTGATTGGTTTATAAATGTATTATCTTTCCTATAATTTTCATCAAGTATTATTTAACATAAACAAAAATATTTAAAGTCAAAGTTAAAAGCAAAAGACTAAAAAAGTCAATAGTGGACAATAATTTTGGGATGGAGAGAGTATATGAATAAAGAGTTTATGTGAGAAAAAGGAATGAAAATTAAAAAAAAAGTTGGGTCACAAAAGGTGGTGTTATAGGATGTTATGATTGAAGGGGTTTTTTTGTGTATTAGTGTTAAAATGTTAAAGTTGATGTGACGGTGTTTTGGTGTTATGATACCTTGGCCTCTAAAACTAAAAATCTTTCACTTTTGATCTTATCATTTATTTATACTTCTAAATTAAATCCTTAAATGGCTTATTATAATAACATAACTGCTACATTATTTAACATCCAAAACAAAATATTAGTTTTATAAAATCCTATCATCTATTTTCGGTTAATACGTTCAGAATTAGCTAAATTTATATTTTTTTCGCTTATATTTTTTTCACAGACATCCCAATTACTTTCCATCATAACTTTATACGATACAAAGATAATACCGGTTTGATGTTTTATGTATAATTTTGCTTTAAAGTACAAGTAGAATGAACTAATAATATGATTTAGTGTAAAATTTAGTGCAATACATTAGAGTAAAAATAAAAAAAAATCATTAGTGTGAGAATCGTTTTTGCCATCTTGATTAGTTTTACAGGATAATATTGAAACATGTCACCAAACATAAATAAAGCTGCTAATCAATGAAACCGGTAATCTTCTTACCCTTTTTGTCTTTCATGCAATTAGGGGTTCTTCTTGAAGTTATGAATTTGTAAAACGTCCTCAAGTGGTGCAGTAAGATGGTTTAAATTTAATCAATAAGTTCCCCTGAAACCAATATGTTTACCATCTCTTGAATCTCGAACTCTGTAGGCTCTATGTAGTGATCACTGATGAAGAAAACTGAGTATAACGAATTTGATGAAGAAGTTGAATCTCCCAAACTTATGTCTTATGTCTTGCACTATCCACGTGACGTCCTAGAACTTATAAATAAATCTATGAAATTATAAAGTAGACGAACCTCTTGACAAAAATCCTCATTTACTCATAGACACATTTACTAAGTGATAGCAAATGTGAGCATTGAGCACCATAAGAAAAATCACACACTTTTGCTATATTTTGACAAGTCTTCGTTACATCATTGTAAGCACGAACAAGTTATCTTTAAAGTCATAGTCTAAAAAACTATACTTTAAGATATGATAAGACACGGACCTGTGAAACCCAACTATAACATCAAATAAGCAATAATCAACTGTTTTCGTAATCACATCTTCAAATAATCTCCAAAAATACGAGCCATAAATCAATAAGAATAAACTATTTAAAAAAATAGTTCTGTCCGAGATCCAAATCCATGAGTCACCCGATAACTGATAAAGCTAGCGGTACAAACTAGCTATGTCGGATAGTACTAACGGTACAAACTCTTTCTCGGACGAGGCAATCAGCACAAAAATCTTCAAACAATATTAAAAATACTTTGACAGTACTTTCATCACTCGAACGGTATTAACATTCCTTGGACAGTACTAACTTCCATTCATTAGCAACGCAAACCAACCTTGAGCAGCACTAGTCTTGCAAATACCATGTATAATAACAATTGTTATTTAACAGGTCTATACCATGTATAACCACAACAATTATTTCAAAAACCAATCGTACACATGTACTCCCAAGTTAAAATCAATATTGCTTCCATAACTTTCAAAACAGCAACATTAATATCCTTGTGCCTCACCAATATATCGTATGTTCACCTATTCACTCCCAAGTACCATATTCGTAAACATTCACAAATGTTTGCATGTACACAACAACATTAATTCCTCTTTTAACCTTAAAGCCTATGCTTATTAACAGATTGCTCGTTGCCTAAAGCAGTAGTAAAATCTTGACAGCATTAAAAACCACGAACACTTTGCATTCTTTTCTTGAGCACGAACAGCAAAACAATTATTGAGCTCAATACATTAACATATAAGCTACACTAAAGCAGCATTAAAATCTTCAAGCCCAATAACATTAAGCCCACGTTACTGCATATATACATCACGAACAAAAAACCCACGCTGTCAAACAATTTATCAACACGTTCGAATTAGGGTTTCTAACACCCATTACTAACCTGACGAGACCATCTTCTTAGCAGCGATAATGATACCACGGTAAATCATTTGATATTATCAAAACAACCAACCAGCAGGAAACAGAATACATGTATTATTTATAGGATCATACTGGTGCTTCAATATTATCACACAAGGTTGTGTGATTCTACTGTTGTTGTTTATTCACGACATCATGTACCTGCTACTACTATAATCAACTTGTTGTTGCTGCTTCTCTAAACAACGAATACATCCTATGAACAGCTGTAATATCATGTTAAATCATGCAATCTGAGATATATAATTAATGAAAGCATCCAGATTCAACACGAGTCACCATATACGCCCTAGATCTTTGATAACCAAGACGACTACAAAAACAAAATAGATCAACAAGTATATAGTCGTCAACATCAGTACGTCTCCAAGATTCAAAACCATACTGCAACAACCAGATCCAAGGCAAAAATCCATAATACCCTGGATACAAACGAATCTTGGTGCACAACAGAATTAAGCGTTTACCAAATTAGGGTTTATAACAAACCCTAGTTTCACCGAATTTGACAAATTATTAAAAAATAAAACCCAATTCGATGTGAAGAAAACCCTTAATAGTAACAATGATTTATAAATCATATTGCATACCAATTAAGGTAGAGAGGACGATTTTAAACCTTTTTATATCAATTAAACTTCAAAAACCCCATAAAACTTTGACCATACGATTTCTTGAAAAATTAGGGTTTTTAGGGTTTCTTCAAAACCTTGTAGATCCTAGATCGAGAGCCACATGGCTCTGATACCAATTGTGAGAATCGATTAGCCCATCTAGGATATTTTAATAAACAACTGTTAATAACACGCAATGATAATAAATAAAGAAAACAACAATCAAAGGTATGAACATGGATGTTTCTGAAGCCTTAGATCTTTGTGAGAAAGGAATCTTCTGTTGTTGCAACTCAATGGTATCATGAAGAAGAAAACTTGGCTCTTTGCTCAATGGTGAACTTTTTACTCTCTCTCCTTCTTAAGCTTCTTAGCAAGTATCTGTTGCATTAGTCTTGCTTGAATAATAGTCATACTCATTGGTGAAGCAGCTTTAGTAGCTTCTTCCTCAGCCAACTTCTTCTTTTCTTCTTTTGCTTCCCATTCCTCTTGAACCTTTCTGGCTATTTCTTCATCATTAGCAAGCTGAGCAAACTTTATTTCAGCTTCATTTACACCTTCTGATTCAGCTTTTTCTTCAGAAACTTTCTTGCCTTTGTCTTTAGGATCAATCTTTGGAAGTGGCTTCAAAGTTAAGATTGACCTTTCAGTTGTAGTTTTGGTCTTTATTAGTTATCTTTACTTGTTAATACTATTCTACAAAGACTAGTCCATATAATGTCCATTCTGAAGTAATTCTAGGGCTTTCTGATGTTTCTTTCTAACTTGGACTTTTGTTGCTTACCCCTTTTTGCCGGCAATTTACAATTGTGGTCTTTTACAAAAATCTTTTAAAAGCGTTAAGCCTCTAACTAGGGTGACCTTTAAAATGTTTGTTTAATATTTTTGAATTCACATGCACACTAATCTTCCTGTGCCATAATTTAGACTCATTGCTGTTGCATTTTCATATAATCATGTATACACTCCAGAGGGAATAATGTTCTTTAAATCCAAGCTGTACACATCATTCTGTCTAGGAGCTCTATGTACAACTTGACTTTCATCAAGAAGTTTAAAGCTAGGAGACAGGATAAGGAATTCAGTATCAGTAAAGAGGACACTAATTTTCTTGTTACACATTTGTGAGATAGAGAAAAGGTTAAACTTAAGTTCATCTACAAAATAACATCATTCAACAGTCTAAATTACGCAGTTTGGATTTTCCTTTACCCCGTGTTTTTACCTACTTTAGATAATTCCTAAAAAGCCCTAAACAAAAAAAAAAAAAGGCCTCCATTATAATCTTCGTAGTCTGAAAAAAGATAAGCTTTTGTTTTACCAGTCATATGGCTAGAGCAACCCATCACCACTGCATGACCATGTAACACAAGGTGATCTTCTAGATTGCCCTAACAAAAAAGTAAGAGAATTTAGTATTCTTAGGGACCCAAGCATTCAGACTTTAGAAATCCTTTTGGGTCAACCATACTAACATTTTAAGCTTTGAATGATCCAACTGTATTTTGGACACATGATCCAAATAAATTCCCTTAGGCCTTCAAACCCACCTTGACTTTCTAAGATCAGTATCCATCTTACCCTTACCAGTATTAACTACTACTCTTGTCCCAGCAATAGTCATATTTTAAACCCCAAAAGTTTTAACATCTTGTTTTAAGTCTTTGGGTCTAAAAGTTGGTTTTGTGTAGTAAGACCTCTTTATGGGTGAATATGAGCCTCTTGGTCTTACATTGTCCATTCTTGGGTAAATTGGTCTAATAGCACCACTAGTTTGTGCTATTTTTGGGGCAAATCGTCTAACATTACTAACAGGCCTAGTAGTACTAACTGGCCTAGCAGTACTAACTGTGTGAACTACCCTTTTCTCATTTTGCTTAAAAGGAGTAATCAAACCTGTTCTTGTTAGTACTCCTGATGGGACAAAAGTCTTTCTTAAATAAGGGTATTTTGAAAAATTTTGATGATTAACCCTTTTAGTATTATCTCATACTGGTTTGTCCACCCTTGGACCAGTATTGAGTAATTCATCAAGATTCTTGGACGATTCTTCCCATTTTTCTATCTTTACTTTTAACTCATCTCTTTCCTTAACAACTTTCTCTAATTCCAGGTTAAGGTTGTTAATTTTTATTTCTTTGCATTTAAGCTTATAGTTTTGAAACTTATATTTTTCACCCCAAGCCAGTTCATTCGTTTCATGTACAAGTATCCTAGATTCTGGTGACTCTAAGGCTAACTCGTAACCCTGAATTTCTAGTCTTGCTCTGCTATGTTTTTCTCTTTCACTATCATAATTCTTTTTAAGAGTTTTAAAAGATTCAAGACATTTTATTAGACATTTTTTGTTTCCTCATTTCAGAAGAACTTGATGAGCTGAAGAAGAGATTGCAATTAAAGATTAGTGACTGGTTCTACTTCAAATCATTACTTAGTCTGCCTCTAGACCTTTGAGCCACTAGTGTTTGTGATGAAGGATTTCAATTGTTGGTGCATTGCTCCTGCCATTCGTCACCATAAGATCTTCTCCCTTAATTCCTTTCAGATCTGCAATCCCTAGCAAAGTGCCCTTTTCTGTGACAGTTGTAGCACTCAATTTTTGACTTATCAAGAGAAACAGGTCATTTTTCTTTGAAATCCAAGTTCTTTCTTGTCTTCTGAATGAATTTCTTCACCCCTGACAGTCAACATAGCCACCTGCCATCTAAGATCCAACTCTTCTAAGTCATCTTCATCAATCTGCTGAAAATCCTCATTTTTAAGTTGAGGACTGGTTGTTGGTTGTGCAAAGAAAGAGCACACTACATCATGAGCACATAGGGTAGTTGAAAACTAATGACTTATATTCCTTCCATCTAGTTACTAACCCCAAAATTATCCACTAGCAGTACTAACTTCATTAATATTGCCAGTATTTTTAGAGGAGAGAAAAGCCAAATTCTGAGAAGCAGAGTTGGAACCTGAAGACCTTTTCAATTCATCTTCATACACTCTAAGATTGTTGTAAAGGTCATCAATATCAATCTCATTAATGTCTGGCTTATTTCTCATGATGAGGGCAATCTGATTCCATGAAGAAGGAAGACTTCTAAAGAACTTCTGGTTAATGTCTTCCTTTGAAATTGCAGCACCATGAACCTCCAATTGACTTATCAGTTTCTATAATCTATCATAAGCTTTGTCTAAGCTTTCATTTGATGCAGTAGAAAATTTTTCAAATTGATGTTTTAGAACATTTTTTTGCATTTTCTTGGATTCTATATTACCACTAAATCTCGATTTGATTACCTCCCACAGTGATTTAGCATCAGCAACATTATGAAACTTGAGGAGTTATTCATCAGGTATTGCTAAAAAGCAAGATGCTTTTAACTCTTTCCTGATTCCTTCTTGCAGCCAGTTGTTTGGTAGTCTTAGGAGCAGGAGGAGCAGAAGTTTCTCCCGTTGTTGGTGTAGGCTCTTCTTCTAAATCTCCATTGACAATAGCATCCCATAGATTATAATCTGTATGACAGATATATTGGCGCATTCTCATGCTCCATATATCGTAGTCTCCCTTCCTGATGATGGGGATCTTCATTGCAGTGATTATGGGTGGAGGAATGTCTTGTTCTGCCATATTATTGTTGAGTTCTTTTTAATCAGAGTTTCCACACAAGCTCTGATACCACTTGTTGGATCGATTTACTGAATAGATCTAAACCTTGAGCTTGTAAAAGGTTTGTTGCATTAGATAAATCTTAAGTAACAATGATGAAACACTGAGTGAACACTATTGATTATGCAGAATCTAATCAATACTGCTAAGAAGAACAATAATGAATACCACAAAAGAACTTTTATATTAAACTTTGAATCTGCCTAGGTTACAGATTACAAACTATGATTACTATTCGATCTCTATGATCTTGTGTAGAACTATATCTACTGACTATGCCTAGGGTTCCTTTTATAGACTAAGGAAACCCTAATGGGCTTTACAAAACGCGTATAAAGATAATGCATATCCTTTCCTAAGATATCTCATGCATATCTTTAACTCTAACTAATTTCTGCGTAAGCAGACTTAACTATTACATAAGCAGTATTAACTTTTTAACACTACCAGTACTAACTATGATAATCCTTCTACCAGTACTAACTATTATACTAGCAGAACTAACTATAATACTAACAGAATTAAGTCTGTTATACAAAATTCCTAACAATCCTCCCCTAAACTTGAACTTCACTTGTTAACTTCAAGTTTCTTCTTGTTTCTGCCATCTACAATTGATTTCTTCTTATTAGAGTTTCCACACAAGCTCTGATACACATGTTGAAATCGTTTTGCCATCTAGGATTATTTTACAGATAATATTAAATGCACCATCGAATAATAAAAAAAAGCAATATTATCAAACAATGTTTTTACATTGAACGATTTCCTATTACCCCAACTATAGACTTGGCTACTACTACTAACATTAGACATCTATATAGTCCGTATTATTACACTTACTAATATGGTGTACACACACACACTTTACTTATAGCGACTCTCATCAGTCGACTATGCAATGAATGAGGGATATTATTTCTAATGCCTGGACCTCCTTTATAGAAATAAGGAGTCCAAGCCTTACAAGGAAACCTAGATTAATATATATAATGAGAGAATCAATTAATTATCTCTCTTAATAATCCATTCTTATCTTAATTTGACCAAATCTTTATTTTCTTCTACATCTTGTAGAACTTCATGATGACAATTTTGGTCCTTCTTGTTTCTATCTTGTTTCATTCTTTTATTCACTTTGTCTCATCAAATCAAGAATCCTAACATTTAGTGTAAGCTATTCCTTAGATATTCATTTTAGCATTATAATAGTGCAAAAAAATCATGTATACATTAGAGATGCTCTCACACGCAGATATATATATAGAACCAATGATGTAAGCTTTTCAATTTGGACGATGAATCCTATATTTACTTTTATTCACAGAAAAATAAATATTATGGAGTATGACAGCAACAAAAAGTTTCAATGGTTTCCCTATAAATATATTGTTATTATTTGTCAGGGTTGTCTTATAGATTTCAGTGGCCATGTGCCAAAACAATAAGTAGGCCCTAATAAACAAGAAAATTTTGAACATATTTAGTGACGAAATCAAGTTTATTATTACATGCAGGGGCGGAGCTAGAAAGATAGGGTTGAGACAACTTTGATAATTTTTAGAAACTACACTACAAATTGGTCATTATGAGTACGAATATGTTTTCAAAGACCATAACGAAAGCGGCATTTGGTTTTTGACGAAAGCTCTCGAGTTGCACGAGATGATGGAACAAGAAGAAATGGGTCAAACGTCAAACTTACGAAAACCTATACACCTTGAGTACGACGTGGCGAAAGAACGTTTGATGCATATTTATTTTGGTGATCATCCAAAATATCCGGAATAGAAGTTTAGACGCTGCTATTATATGAGCTGAAAACTATCTTTTAAAAATAGTCGAAGATATATCTTCTTATAATGTTGAACCACTTCCTAAACACTTTAAAGCTTCCAAAGTTAGTCTTAATTGTACGGGTCAAATGAGTTTAAGTGTTTTTATGAAGTGCACTTCTGCAATACGTCAATTGGCATACGGCTCAGCAATCGGTGTATTTGACGAATATTTACAAATGAGTGAACATACCGCACGTAATTGTCTTAATTTTTTTACAATTTGCGTCATTTATTTGTTCATGCCTGAGTTTTTACGGAAACCGGACTTTAACGAAATCCAACAGTTATATGAACACCATAACTCGGTTCATGGTTTTCCAAGAATGCTCGAAAGCATTAGTTGTATGCATTAGGAATGCATAAAATGTTCAAAGTTATGGCACGGTTAATTTGGACGAGGTGATAAAAAAATATCCAACAATCATGCTCGAAGCTGTTGCTAGTCAGTATTGGTGGATTTGGCATGCGTTTTTTGGTGTAGCAGGTGCGAATAACGACTTAACGGTTATAAAACAATTCTCCGTTATTCGACGACCTTCTAGAAGATATTGCACCTGGGGTACCGTTTCTAGTAAATGGAATTTAATATGAAAAATGGTATTACTTACCTAACGGTATATACCCACAATGGTCAACGTTTGTCAAATCAATTACAGTTGCACAAGACAAAAAACATGGGCATTTTAAATGACGACAGGAAAGTGCAAGAAAAGATGTCGAACGAGCTTTCGGTGTTCTCCAAAGACGTTGAGGAATTATACAACTGGCTCGTTCTTATCATTTCAACAAGATACGAAGAATATGTATACTTGCATCATATTGCATAACATGATTTTGAAAGATCAGAATGTCCATATCATCAATTGAATTCAACGAGATGTATGTTTCTCCGCACGCCAACATGCAACGTACGTGGTTCGAAAGACGTGAAGTTCAACGGAGGAAGGCAAAAGAATTTTTTCTTTTTTTTAGAACGGCACCTCAATCTCGACTGAAATCCGACCCCCGAGTTATACCATCCATAACGGGCAGGCCCCGGGATCCAAACCACTAGGGAAACCCCTAGACTCACGGCTTCGCACTAGGAGAAAATTCTTGGATAGGAAGGCGAAAGAATTACGTGATCGAGAAACTCACGAAAGCCTTCAACAAAGTATTATGGTGCATCTTTGGCAACGATATCAACAACATCATTAGTTTAACTAATAATTTGATGTATTTTAATTTTCCGTAATTTTTTTAATTTTTTCATATGTTTTTTTTATTTTGTTATTGTAATTTGTATTTTTATTTTATATTAATGAAATATTAGTTATTTGAAAAAAGAATGAAAATGAAAAAAAAATGATGAGTCTCAAAACTGTAAGTTAGTACAAGTTACTACTACGCCTGTTTTGAAGATAAATTAAGTTGGTATAAATTAAGTAGAAAAAGGCTAATGTAACGTACATGTGACAATAACTTGCAAGTTAATACACTCTTTCTCTTATATAAGTTTTTGCAAGTGCATGTATTATTACTTTAAATTCAAACCACATATAAAAAGACTAGTCAATTTAAAATTTTAAATAAGTGTGAAGCTTGAAGATTTTGTCTCCCCCATGCTTTCCTTGTGGTTTTATAACTCACTTGTTTTCTTTCTTTTGTTCCTTCTTCCGATGTGGGATTAAAAGGGGTTTTTAATTTTGTATCTATAACAAAACATATAGTGTAAAAAGTAAAAAAGAGTAGTATCTACTAATAGCTTCCATACTTAAAATTTTAATACAGTAATTTGTATTTGTTATAAACTAGGCGAATACCCGTGCACGCACGGAAATTCCCTAGCAGCCGATAATTAAGGATATGCAATATCAAAATATAATTGCAAACGTTTCTAACATGCGATAAATCTGTAAAAATTGTTAACATGTATCGATGAACATATAAAAACATTTAATGAAACTAAAAATAAAACATACATCAATTAAGAATTTTGATAAATTAGAAAACACAAAAAATTGTCTCAAAACTTTTCAACTTATTGTTGTTGCCATACAGTAATTTGACCTCCAAGAGGGTATTAAGATATTGAATATTGCTCAAATGAGATTTTACTAATACGAAAGCAACAATACTACAATAGTACTACCTCCGTCCCAATATAAGTGTCCAGTTTGACTTTTCAGAGTCAAACTGGTTCAACTTTGACCTTATATATCTTTGTGTGTGTTATATAATACTTGATGCAAAATATATGAATGGATTGGGCTTTGAGTGTATTTTTTTTGGTATAATTTTCATCAAGTATTATATAATACAAAAACATATATTTAAAGTCAAAGTTGAACCAGTTTGACTTTGAAAAGTCAAACTAGACACTTATTATGGGATGGAGGAGTAATTCCATAAAGTTCACCTGTAGCTTGTTTAGAGCTACAAAACACCCATCCTTTTGCAATGCACACTGTTGTATGTGCATGATAATTTTTTGCATATGTTATTTCTTTAGGAGAAAGATCTGGCAAGAATTGTATTGGAAGATGCATGTTAGGGAAACATCGATAATAACTTAATTTACACATGTTTATACTTTGGTGCAAGACATGTGGACAAAAATAAACAGCTAAATTGGTATTTCACAAGTATCAACAAAATCCAAACAAAAGTAAAAAACTTTGAAAATATTTCAATGCACACGATACATAATCCAAACTTGAGTACAAATTATATATAACCGCAAATATTTAAAGAGACCAAGATCAGAGAATTAATGACTTTAAAAGATACAGTATAATAGTAGCCAACGGAGTGGGAATTACACGCGTGTATTGTTGCGGCGTGGATGTTTTGTAGTCGACACATTTATTTTTCTTTAAGAGTAGCTTTTTTTGTTTTGCAACTATAAATTGCTAGATGATTGTGAACATTTATCAGTGTTAGCAAGTCTAACAATGTGTATCGCTGCCTGCAACAATCCTCAACTTAAATCAATGACGCCGTGTTGTTGCGACTGTTCTATAGGCGATGTTAAACTCGATTGAAGGTGGATTAATCATGACACACGGTTCTTTTTTTTAAGGCTTCTTTTAATATCTAAGCTTGTGTTATATATTATACTATAAGGTAGCCAAGGATAGTATGCTATTAATAATATGATCAAGTTTGGTGCCTACGTCCATATATCTTAAACAACTATACATAGATATTAACAAGCATTTCATAGCCGCTGTTGCGGCTAGTCGTATCTTGCTGTTTGTGTTTTCTCTAGGATTCTCTTCAGCTAGCGTTCTTGTTCGGTTGTTTTTGCGTTTCGAGTTACAATTTGGGCTCATTAGGAAATTATATTTTTTGAGGCTTATGTTTGTAGCTATTTTGTAATTTAAAAAGGATAACAAACTCCACTCACATGTGCATTTAGAGCTAACAACTTGAGAAGCAATGACATGAAGTTTCTAAGAATATTTGCATAGCTACCATAATGTTATACAAAACGCAAAATATTTTGTTCCTACCAAGCCTGTGACCCGGCTTATCAGACATGGTGTTAAGCAAAAGGATATAAACATTTAATGTTTGGTTTTATGGATATACTTAAAAGTTTGTTGCTTTGGTCTAATCTTTTTTTTCGTTTCTTTCAGTTGATGGGTCATGATATTGTTGTATTTTTTGTTGATTGGCTTGTGCTTTTGTTTTGGCAAGTGTGTTCCTGTTGCTTAGCCTTTGCTGATGGGGTGGGTTTGTTTTTCTTTTTTTGCTTGATTATGATGTCAAATTCGCGGCAAAATCGTCGACTGTGGCCGTTTTTTTTTCTAACTATTAAGATAGTGGTATGTACCATGTTTCCTTGTGGACATCCTTATCCATTACCCTGCGATTTCACAATGTAATTATACACATCAAATGGTTCTATGAGATTCAATCCATATTATGACGTGTGAAAGAATCAACATTGGTCTTGTTTTTTCATCAAAACTTTTTGGCCTTTCCTAAGATGAAGGTGCTAGCATATAGGATAAAGACTCAAGAGATGCTAAATCTAATTACTTTATTTTCAAATTGCTATGATATAAAAAATGTTTTTTTTATTTATTTATCAGTTTCTATATAGCCATTAAATAAAGTAAAGTACTAACCTGTCGACTTGTTTACATCAGTAAGCCATTTTAATCTTGACACAATCACTTGGTTTAGCGGTGCTAGCTGGAGAGGTCCTCTCGTCGAGCGAGTTGGGAGCTCGATTAAAACCGACTTGAGGAAAATTGACAAACATTCCTAAAAAAGGGATTACGGCCTTAAGAAAGCAAGCTCTTATTTTAAAAGTGTGTAGATAAGGGATAGTGAGTAGGTGTTCAAGTGTTTTTAGGCCTTTTTCAATATGCCATTGTAGTGCACGCGGAGACATTGTTCGGAATCTGTAATATTATATTAAAAAAAAAAATAACGCATGGTACAAAAAGTTTACATTACTAATGTAGCATGTGGTGAAAATAGTAATTTTACAAAAAAAAAGTTTACCTTGTCAGAATCATGTATGAGGCGTTCCTTTAAATTAATGATTGCGGCATTATACACATTATCATGTATTAGTTATATACAATTATCAATGTATTACGTTAATTAGAAAGTGTTCTGCTAGTTTAAGAGTGAGTAACAAAATCTACTATTATGCGTAGCATAAGGAAACTAATGTTTCCATACAGTGACCATAAATGCATATTACTAACATTCCACGCATATTATCATGTATTACTCTACCCATTTAAGAAAAGAATATGACAAATTTATGCAAAACAATGTTATCCGACAAAATGTCTATAAAGTTTATAATAAAAATTCTACTCCAACGACCACCCTATTTGTATTTAATCCAAATTCATTATCAATATTGTTTCACATTAGTTAGACAGTCTAACTTAGGACAGATGATTATCGCCTTTCACGCTTTTAGTTTCCCGTGTTATTCTTCCATATCCAGATCTCACATAAATCTGTAAGCAACCCCGTTCAAACAGATCAACAATGTATATTTCACTCGATAAATCTCTAGCTCAAGTTAGGCTCAAACCTTTATGTATATAACTAAACAGAGAGAGGTTAAGGTTTTTCTTTAAAAAATAACGAATTTATCAGCAAATTTGATTTTTCAACAAAGTTTTGTTATAAAATCAAAAAGAGAGTCTAGGAGTCAAAACTTGATACCATTTTACATGTGGTTTAAATTGTAGGTTACATAAAAGAGGAAGAACAGTTGATTAATCTCATATGCGTGTTATTACTGTTAGAGTACTCGGAAAACTCTCTTTTCCTAATAAGCGGGCTTGCGAAACTTTCTTCAAAGTCATACAATAAACAACAAATAACATTATGAATACAATATTCAGATATAAACAACAAACATAGCTACACTTATGCTAAAAATGCACACATGTGTCTTAATGGATTTTCAACTTCATCCATTTGAGGGACTTTTTTATGGAAACTTTTACCATTTGTTGCACCTTCATTTTAACCTGCAAAATAACATTGTGATAATAATCTAGATATTACATTATAAATGCTAAAAATAGAGATATTTGCATCAATATGTTCATGTGATTTGATACTTAAATTGTTTTACATTCATCTTCAGCAAAATCTCGATATTGGTTATGACATCAGTATGTTCACTTATGATCTTAGCCAAAAGGCCACCACGTGTAGCATTTTGATCATTGGTATTCTAAAATGCGTTCTAATCCTTAATAACCACGTCAAGAATCTTTTCTGTCGTATGTCATAAAATAGGTTGAATATCTCTATAATATTTTTTACAACTGTAAAGAAAAGAATAATCGATACCTGTGATTGTCTTAATGCTCATTCTGAAAATCTGAGCGCTTGTAGCTGCATCTGCAATTTTATGCCTGTGATCGGGTCAAGTTCTGATGCAAAAATATATGTGACAGCCTATTTTAAAATGGAGTTGCGCACGATTACCTAAAGAAGTCAAATACTATACATACCTCGAGTTCTAGGCCTGTCATCAATGGTTGTTGTTGTAGCTACCATATTTATAAGTTCGGCTTCATCTGAAGGAGCCATGACCACTATGTTTGGCAGGCATGCCATGTACCTTATGTTAAATGCTCTAGAATGGTAGGCCCATCTGCTCCAACCAAACCTGTTTAATCCATAGTGAACCGAACAAATAGCTTTTGTAGATTGACATCACGAACCACCTGAATGTTATGAAATCTACTTGTACTTGTGAGTTGAGGCATTATTTATCAGATTTCAATAATAAAGGTAAAAAACATGTACTCACTTGATCCTAGCCTCATTGTCAAAACAACGAACGAATAACACAAAATGGCTTACGGCCTTCTGTTGCTAAACCTGCAAAAGTAACCATATGTTGTTCAACAATACTTACATTAAAACAACAACATGAGAACTTTAAACTCCTACGACCTGTAGTTTAAACATGCATTCCGCAACAGCTCCTAAGATCCACTGAAGTAAACAGTTCATTTCAAAGTGCTTACTATAACAGTATAACACGCATGTAGAATCAACCAAAAACATAGTTTTTTTTTCTTATATCGTTTTCAATAAGCCATATCACATCGAGGCATAAAAATGAATATCAAGTAATCTAAACATAAACAAACCTAAAATTTCATTCCAATTAACAAAGATATAAAAACCAAAATTCCTAAATGTTTTGTAAAAAAAAACTGAACTTAATACATATAAATTCGGTAAGAAAAAGCCTACCTGATGATTTTTCGAACATGTTAAGAGGCCAACAGCACTTCCGCTTTCACTACCGTCATATGTATAACCCATAATCAAAATCAGCCAAGCTACCAAAAAAAACAAAAATCAAAACCCTCTAATTTTTTATATAGATTATTCATGCAACAATCAAAAACCCAAAACCAATCCATATAATTGATAAAAATACATAAAAATGGTACATAAACTTACCAGGACCACCAAGTTGTACAACAAATTCTTTATACATCATCAGCACACCTTCGTCCTTCCTCCCAATCCCCCTATACAACAACCTGCAACAAAAATCATAACAAAGCACAAACATTAAAAATCAAACACTCATAATACAAACATTAAAAATCAAACACTCATTAAAAAGACATAAAACCACCAACAATCACCAACTACAAACGCTACCCAGACCAACAACCAATACCACGAACCGGAACTACCTGAAACCACCTAAACTAACAAGAGATGATGGATGATTCGGTAGATGACGGCGGTGATAAGATCATGGTGGCGGCAGTTTGTGTATTAGGGTTTAGAGAAAGAAATAAAGTGTGTGTCGTAGGTATGGATAAGTTTTTTGATATCAAAATTAAGGATAGATACGCGTTTCAACTTTTGCCTCCAGCGATTGTGTAGCTGTGTGATACCAATTTCTGCCTAAAATAGATTCAATTTTATAAGTGGTAGAGATTGACAGCCATATTCATATGTTTGTGATTGAAGACTTCCGAAAATAGTTTTCAACTTTCAGTACTTCCGAAATTACTTTTAAGTTTTCAAGATTTTCAAGGTTTTCAACATTTCCAATTTTACACCATTTTCAACTTTTCTATATTTCTAGATTTCTAGTTTTAACATTTGGGTAAATCTCCTTTAGGCTGGACGGAGTGTGTGCAAACTCACCTAGGTGAGTTTCCCACTCGCGCGCGAGTGCCACGCCGGTGGCAAAACTCACCTAGGTGAGTTAACATTATCAAGGTGAGTTTGGCTTATTTTTTTGGTTGATAAGGGAGATACTCACCTTACGGTGAGTTTAAAAAAGTGGGCCCCCATGTTTAATATATAATATATTTAATTTGGTTGTGAGTGTGTATTAATATTTAGTGGGGTATATTTTATATAAAGTGGGTATTTTAATGTGAGTTCTTATTACGGTTGAAAGGTGAGTTGTAAGGTGAGTTTTATTTAGAGAGAGAAAGCTGATGTGGCGCTGATGTGTCAGGTGGGTTTACCACCACCACTCTATCCAGCCTTATAAGGAGTATAGATAAATATTAAATGAATATCCATGTATTGTATATCTTAATGTAATTGTAACTATATATAAATTTTTATGAGGTGAGTAAAACTGATTTTCTTCATTCTCTTTCTTTTGTTGTACTTCTTGTTTTTTCTTTACTTTATTATCTCACAAGGGTATTCATATCATCTCTACTACTTTATAAAGTATTTAACCCATTTTTTATATTTAGAATTAAGTAAAAAATATTTCCTCTTTGGGAAAGTTTATACATACACGAATTTAAAAGCCATAAAAGTCATTCAAAAGTTAATACATAATGAATAGAATTAAATGAAATTAATACATACAAATGAATAAAATTGTAACAACTTATTTTAATCAATGTGATTTAATAACCCAATTAAAAAAACTGTAACAGTCTCATTTAAAAAAAAGTGTAACGTCCCACTAATATTAAAAGCCCAGTATAAAAAATATTGTAACCTCAATTTATATATAAAGTGAATAAAACACATTTTTTTAAATTCACACCAGATTTTTATAACAGCCCATTCAAATATTTTGTAATAGTCCATTGATGTATTCAACCATAACTGTCTAGACATTTATATTTTAACCACATCTTTTCCTCTTTGTTTGTATAAAAAGCCAACACCTCACTTTTACACATAATTACCTAACATCTTCTCCTTCTTTATACCATTCGAGATCTACCACCTGGTTCAAAGATTGAGATGTTTTAGTGCTAACATCCCTAACTAGACATCATTAAGTTCTATATTAGATTTTATTTATGTTATTTGTTTATGATTTGGGGTTTATTATTCTAGGTTGTTGTTTACATGAAAGAAGTGGCAGCGGTATTGTGAATACCGGACATGAAGAAGTGGTCGAATGTGGACACCGGATATGAAGATGAATGATGTTTTTGGTAATTTTCTTCATCCTTATGTGTTTTGTATGTATATTTTTCTTTCTTTTCATATTTGTTTATAATGTTTTGATATGATTTAATTAATAAATTTGTTCTTTCATTTGGATCTTGTGTTTATTTGGATATGAAATACTTTTCATTGTTATTGCTTATAGTTATTTTAATTTTAAGTATCATTAATTTGTGCAATTGTTGAAACGTTTAACCGATTAACATTCGCTCGCCGCAAAATATAGTCACAGGGTACCCGCCGCCGTTACAGCGGCGGGTACCCGTGTGATTATATTTTAGAAGTCTTAAATTTTTAAGGAACCAAAATATTTTTTGTTTAGAAAAGATATAAAGCCATTTAGTCAATGTTCACCATACACATTTTTAAATTCACACCATATTTAATGTATACGTTTTTTAACAAGCATGTGTTAATAATAACCAATTTAAAAGAGTTTGTAACTTCTGGTCAACAAGAGTTATTAGCATTAATTGGTAAATTAATCTCATAACATCTTTCATGAATGCATAGTGGTTACATGACCATAATCATGGTCATTAAGTTAATGCTGAAACCGACTTTCTTTAATTGTAAGTATCCTCTATTCTTTATATAAAAAATCGATTTGGAATTATATATATTTATTTTAATAGGATTGACAATTGATAATCCATCTTTATATTTTATTTAAAAAATTAAAATCTTCAATGGGATCTAACACTATGGCATACATCATTCGACAAGTCAAATCTTCATCAATCGTTAAGGTAAAAATATATTTTTTATAAACGATTAGGTTCTTGATTATTTTATTCGATTATTATATTCTTAACGATTTATCTTTTTCACTTTGTTATTTAGATTAACCCGGATAGCGTTGACAAAAATGATCCAAAGGATGTTTAACTTGAAGATGAATACATCATGTACGATATTGCTTTAAGTGTTGAGGTAAATTTAGTATATCTTTTGATCTTTACTTCGTTAGTGTCATTGTACTTACTAGCAAGTACCTAAACTATCCTATCAAAAAATGTTACCTTTTAATAAGATGGCTCAAACTTTACATTTATCTGTGTATCTTTTATGTTAAGACAATAATCTCAACTTGAGATTTTGTGTAGAAGATGAATTATGGCTTAACGCTTAAAAAAGTTATGGCTCACAATTGTAAGAAGGTAATTCACATTTCAACGAGAATATAATATAACATTACAATAACATATACTCATTTTATTTATTTACTCTATGCACAGCCTTTTGATTATGATTGGAAATATGAAAAATTAGAGAAAAAGGTACATGGAACCATTGGTATAAAATAAAATTATTATTATTAAAGCAATGCTAACGTCTTTTGTTTTTATTACAAATTCAAAAAGTTTATGAATTTAAGAGGTTTCTCGATAGGCTCAACGATGATGATGTGATAGATGTACTACACGAAGATGCTCAAGCTACTTTTACTGATACCAATGATCCCTTCAGTTTTATTTTAATGTCTAAAGATCTTGCGGATAAAAGGATAAAGATATTGCAGCTAATGATGCATATTAATAGTTGACATTTCTGTGTTTATGTCAATTACATTTCATTTTGTAATGACGTTTATCTTTAATTTATGTCTTTAAATATGTTACTTATGCTATTCTCTTTAATTTGAATCTTATGTTATTTAGATGTGAAATAGTGGCATCGGTATGGTTTATAGTTATTTTGATTAAAATTTGTCATTATTTCGTAAAATTATTATTATAAAAAACATATAAATGAACAACGTTTGCTTGCCACAATATTTAGTTACTGGATACCCACCGCCGCATTGCGCGTGTACCCGTCTAATAGATTATAAGTTATAGTAGGGTACCCGCACGCTAGCATTACGTGTGACAAGTACATTATGCAAGTAAAGTGAGCAATACGAATTAAGCAAAGTGCTATGGGTTGTATTGGTAACATGTATAAAAGTACCATCACCAACAAAGATTCATAGAAGCAACAATCACTACAACATTTACCACTTTCCCCAAGGACAAATCCTGGCATTCCCGGGCGACTTGTCGCTAGGGATACTAATCCCGGGCGACATGTCGCCCGGGATAGGTTGAAGGGGAAAGCTCGATGGGGATTCTTTCCCCGACGAAATACCCCGGCGACACTGCCGGACCCACATAGTTTCAGTCAAACAATGAAGTGTCACGGTGGAGGGTTTTCCCAGGCGACATGTCGCCCGGGATAGTGCTACTATAAAAATACTAATTTACAGTGAACATTTGCTTAATTAATTAATTATGCACAATTCCTGGCGACTTGTCGCCCGAGAAAGCTTTCCTTATACGTTGACTTGTCAAAGCTAGAAAGAAATTTTGTCGATTATTAATAGTTATCCCCGTTGACATGTCGCCCGAACCGGTTAAACATAACCGAACCGGTTAGACCGGTTTTCGGGTTTAATAAGCTACCGGTTTTTTACCGGTTTTAAACCCAGGTTTACCCGGTTTTTTAAAATAACTGGTTTTTTTTTTTTTTTTTTTTTTATACCGTTATAGCTGGTTTTTTTAAAAAACCGATTTGAATACCTGGTTAAAAAAACGGTCAAACATTCACAGTAATAGAAGTTTACGATTTTTTTTTTTTAAAACCGGTTTTAACCGGTTTTTTTTGGTTTTTTTAAAAAAAAATTACACTGGCCTGTTGTAGTTGCGTTTTTTATTTATCTAGTAGATTTTTTTGGTTTTTTTTGTGTTTTTTGTTGCTTTAATAGGGCAATGGATTGGTTAATAATAAATACATGTAATGGGTTGGGGGTTGTAAACACCATCAAAAACACTAAACTTATCTCTCTTTTATTCTCTAATCGTGATATTTATACTCTTATTTTCTCAAATCCATCTATATTGGAATCACTCAAAATCACATCAAGCTTTCACTATTCCCTAGTTTCACAAATGAGATGTGGTGCGATTAGACAAAAACTGACGAGAAAAGGCGATGTTTGGTCTATTTCGAGATGTGTATTATGATTCGTTGGTGGAAAAAGAGCGTTGCAAGAAATGTATGAATTTTATAACCCGGTCAACACTTACAATCCGGATTCATAAGCTCGGTTTGTAATGCGTTTTAGCTAAATGATACGTCACAAGGTTTTACTATTGGTGCGGATGGTCAGTTTTTATATTTTGAATAATGATGTGGTTCGTCTTGATTTTACGACAGTTTGGTCATTCAAAATGCGATTCCATACTAACACTTCGACAACGGCATGCTTCCGGAGTTCATCTAAAAGGAGGTCTGTGATACAACCGCGGTATAAACATGTAAGTCGCTATCTACTCTTAGAAGTGATGCTTTTTAATTTATGGGAAACGTGCTAAAAAATGATTGGTTTTCCGTGATTATAAATATGGTGTTTCTATACGACTTCGGATACTTTGGACCGCACCACATTGTACGGCTAAATTCTTATTTAGCCGTTACGGCTCATGTGGTTTTTTCCCGAATCTGGTTATTAATGAAACGGACCAATTGGCTTTTAAACTATTTGGTTATCCTCATACGGGACTATTTAAGAAAAATTTACATGATCACCTTTTAATTAATATAAATTTAGATAATAAGTTTTTACGATTTCATAGATAATGCATCCTAAATATTACTAGAGCTTACTGAATTGTTATAAATTACGTATAAAACCGTTTTAGATGGTTCTTTTTTTTTCATTCTGTTGTGTGGCTCTGTTATAAATTTATACGCTGCATGCAGCATTAAAAAATTGTGATAGTTTAAGGATGAAATTTAGGGGTTTATACGTAACTTTATATAGTTCGGGTAACAAGCGGACAAAGAACTATAGACGTTTTCGTAAAACAATGTGGAGAAGAACCATTAGGACCTTGACTATGATTATAATAATGGTGGATTTTCTACTGATGATTGTTTGAAAATATATTACGACAACGTGAGACTTTAAACGCTTTTAATGAAACACTTGTTAATAGAAATAAGTCCGTTTCGATAAGCGACCAAGATTGGGATCTACTAAATGATTAACTATTTTTTTCTAGTTTTTAAATAGTGGCAACAATCATTTATTATCGAGTGTTTATACTCAACTGCTCATTAGTTTTAATAAAATTTATGCTATGCGGAAAATTTGACGAATTAAAAACTACCTAGTCTAAGTTGTTTAGAAGAATGGTTAATGTTATAAAAAGAAATTTGTAAAATATTTCTGCTAATTTACCTTTGGTTTTTACTTGTTCCGCCGCACTTTAATCCATGTTTAAATGTTGGAGGCGTTTGAACTTTTTAGTAACATCGAATACAACTGATACTTTTTTGACTTATCTTTGGGTTTTGGGAAAATCCGCTAAACAACCCGACCCCAACTATATAAACTCCTAAATTTTTAAATTTAACGTTAACTTTAAAAATTTTTGGCTTTTTTTAATAGCAAAATATGGTCAACAAACAAAACCCAAGTGTTGACCATTGCGGGTCGGTCGTTCCTCCCGAAGGAATGGCAAATGACATTAATTTATAAAACCTTTATTATAGTTTATTTGATGACGTAACAAAGCTGTCATACGGGGGGGTGGGGAATAAATATAGAAAAAAAAAATAAAAACCAATCCGGGCATACATGCGTTGTTGGGACAAATATATGTGCTACTAACTTTTTAATATATTTTTAGGCCCGTGTAGATGTTTATTACTTACTTTGTCATTTTGGCTTGTGGAAAAGAAAGGGAAATAAAGTTCTAAATTTTTATCCGGCGTTGGTGTTGGGACTTATTTACGGGTCCATGCTTCGACGGTAGCTCGATATCGGCCTTTTTATTAGCGGCGTTGTTTTATATCGCGAAAGAAAGGTCAAGGACCATAACCCCAGAGAATCTCGTGGAAAGTTCTGTGTATGTTTGGATAGTTTTTTGGACGGACGTAGATAGGGTACAACTTGAACAGATGTTGGAAGTCCGATATTAGAAGTCGTTGATGATAGAAACTTTAGCACAAGTGAAGGAAGTTGATTTAGGGATTTCACCTTCCGAAATACCGAATTAGATGAAGGTGAGTTTGAAGACTTAGTTATTGAACACGTTAGATGTAGAAGATTTTTTAGAAGATTTAATGGATTGAGTATAACGGGTGATGGAAAATGCGACAGCTCGGGACATACTTGAGTTCATAATATGTTTTCGGGTTATGGTCCTGCCGTAAGCTCTGTTATGTTTTTTGTATTTATATATTTCTTTGTGGTATTATTGTATTGTTTAAATAAAAGTTTATTGTTTGTATTTTTTTTTGTATGTTTCCGGTGCCAAATAAAATGTTTTGATGGTATTTGTTTAGTATGTTTTCGGTGTATTGTTTAATTAAATGTTTGATAATTAACAAGTTTATTAAATAAATGTTCGAAGTTTTAAATTCCGAAAAAAACCGAACCGGTATAAAAACCGATTACGAACATTTATAACCGAAAAAAACCGAACCGGTAAAAAACCGATTCCGAAAATTTATAACCGAAAAAAACCGATTTCGAAAAAACCGAAACCGGTTATTAGAAAACCCGATTTTTTTTAAACCGGTTTTCTAAAAACCGGAAACCGGCTTTAACCGATTTTTTTGCACTAGTCGCCCGGGAAAATAGCCATACTGTTTTTAGCATTAGTATCCCCGGCGACATGTCGCGCGGATTTCGTCTGCAAATTTTTTGTTTCAGCAATCCCCGGCGACATGTCGCCCGGGATTAGTCTGCAATTTTTTTGGGTACAGCCTGCATTACAGGCCATTTTCAGATATTGTTTTTCCGAAAATTTTTCCCGAAAAAATCTATCAACAAACAAACCTGTATAACCACACTATTACAAAAAAATGAAACAATTCTGTTTACACTTAAGAACAACCGAACCAATTTTATTTACACCAAACTGAAACAAAACCCAAACAATGTTGAACAAACTTAACAATATATATACACGCCAACATGACAACAATCTACATGAAAATTGCGTGTTTATACACAACGTCATAGATAAAAATGTTATACATTACAACTATAGACAACATCATTATGAAAACAAGGACCTCAATATCAAGGGGCTAGAGTATGAAGAGGAGCAACTTCACCCCTATAGAACTCGTTTAGCTTCGTAAGTACCACCTGGAGGGATACCGGCTCATGCAGGTTGCGTCGTCTGCGCAGTCACCTACAACACAAATGTTAACTGATTTAAACTGAATATATTACACAAACTATAATAATAATTTTATAGAAGATTGACATCGAGTATCAAAATAGCGCTGCAAGTCATTACACATTTATAAGCCAAAATCAAGACCTTTAAGATTCAATAATAGGAAAATTTTATGTCACTCATGACGGAACCAAACCGGGCACACCCAAACTGAAACCAAAGACAAAATGTGTTTAAAAGCTAGACCGAAACCGGACCGAATGAGACTGGGGTCGAGTCGGGTTTTTTTGGTTTAGTCGGGTCAGTTTCCGTTCCAGTAGGCAATCAACCAAAATCTGAAAAACCGGAGTTGCTTTGTTGGCGGGAAAAGTACTACGATGTTAAGAACTGTAAAGTAATTGTGCGAAGGACTTCGACTTCCATTTTTCACTTCAATGATTTAATCAGTCCCTTCAATATATCTAAGCTATATTTTTTTGTATTTATGTTCAAGGCTCACAAACAACCTTAAATAGTCTCTGCAAGCTTTTTAGCTTATAAGCTCGCACTCTAAACCATATAAAAGATATTTCTAGTAAAGTACTAGCATATATCTACTACTACGTATGGTAAGTCAAAATATTACTGCTAAGAAAAAAGAAAGGATGCTCACTTCTTCTGATATTTCGTTCTTTGAAGAGAATAGTCCACATGATTAGTGGCCTAACAACATCCTGAATTATATATAAAAAAATGAAATCAGTAAAAAGTGAATGAAAGAAAGTCACACAACTGATTTTTTCTATCAACTAATCGTAACCCAACCCAACCCATCTCGACACTTCCAACTAAATGAAAAGAGTTCGTACATACCCTTTAATAATATGGATTGAGGAAGAGAGCGGTTCATGAAATCACTATTTTCTACCTGAAGAAGAATCATACCGTAATTAATTAGAAAATAAAATTAGGTGTTTCTTAAGTTAACAAAAGTACCTCACAAAAGAACCATAAACCTTGTATTGACAATCTTCCAAGTCGAAACTGATGTTCAAGTTGTACCACCATTGCTTGGTGATCCTGATAAGAAAACATGAACATCATTATGGAGGGTACAAAGCATCTATCGGAGAGAATTTGAAAACTGGAAAATGGAAAACATATGAATGCTAAAGCTATCTTTCTAATGTTTATGTTCTAAATTTGGTAGAAAAAAGATCATGACTTTCTTTTTAAATAGAATTTAGAAAATACTCCAGGAATAATCTGGTTATATTCCATAGTATAAAACCTTTCTAGGATTAATATGGTGTTGGTGATTTTAGTGTCATCAACGGCCATTTAGGTAATGACGATTTACTAGACTAATGAGATTTCATATTCGGCTCGGATACGAGTTAGGGAAGTGTGGAGTGCACACTCGTTGAGCTAATATGTTTTCGACCATGACAAAAATGCAGGGCTCAAGGGGGTTGCACCCCCTTGCGGGGTCAAGGGGCAGAGCCCCTTGCTGGGGTCCCGCTGCCATGTCAGCGGGCGGGGGTCGAGGGGGGGCGCCCTCGTTGGGGTCTGGGGGCAACGGTATATTTGGTGCTCCAAGTAAGTTATCTGTTAAACAGCTGTGAAAGTTGGTTTCAACCAACTTTAACTACTGTCATTTAGAATCTGTTTTATAAACAGATCCATTAGCCTCGTTCATGTTGGGATTTAATTTCTATGTAACCAAGAAATCTGTTTTATAAACAGAAGTAAAAGAAACGCGTACCTCTTTGATAATTGATCAAGAAAACGAAAACAAGCAATTAAAGTAAATTGTCTCTACGGTTGCTCACACAGTCACGTCAACCGAATGTATTAAGCTTGCTAGGCTTAACTTCACAAACTAACAACTCTTGTATCAACAATTCGATTACCAAACAAACCTTGTGACTTGTAATCAAAATCAAAACCGAATTAGGGTTTCAAAACCCTAATATTAACCGAATCCCTTTATAACTGATTTAATCAATCAACAAATCAAGAAAGGTATGAGCATGTCTGTCCAGAAGTCTCAAGTTTACAAGATGACAAAGTTTCGAGATAGCGAAGAGATTGTGCTTGGTTGATGATCTCAAGATGCTTAAGATCACAATGTCAAATACAAGTTCAAGGAACAAGCTTAATCCAGAAATCAATGATCACTACAACATACTCACAGGAGAATGTCAAAAGGACGAGCTAAAGACTAAAGACAAAGCATTGTATGCTAGGCTTAAAGTTTTGTAAAATGGAGTGACCTCCCTTAGGGGGAGATTGTTGGAAACACAAAAAGTGTCGGTCACTTCCAAGTTATAATAGTCTTAGCTCGTAGTTAGTGTAATGATTAGATTAGTAATCTAGTCTGGCCCAAGGCTCATGGGAAGCCCATCATGGCCCATGGGAAGCCCATCATAGCCCATGGGCCGGCTAATCCATGTACTATATAATCCCTCTCCTAGCCTTGGAGAGGGGTTGGTTGTTTCATTTTCCATATTTCACACATAATACAATTCATCCATTCCATCCATCACAACCCACATCTCTTTCTCTTGTTCTTGGTAGATCATAAGATTACATGTTTCTTCAATTGGTATCAGAGCCATGGAGTGGTGTGTTTAGTTTTTGTGTTTGATTTGTGTTTAAAAAATTTTATGAGATAAGAGTTTCAAAAATCATCTTTAGCTATTTTATGGTATAATTTTTGCTTTATATATTCATCCCTTTGTTACAGATACCGTTAAACCATGATATGGGTTCCTATGTCCTTCATATAGTTAACATTTGTTTCTCGTTATAGAATAATACGATTACAAATGTATCATGAATCTCGTGCATTTACGCCTTTTGGGGACACGGCCATTTAATCTAATTAAATCTGGAGAGGGCCAATGGTATCTTTCCTGCACATAGCAAGTGGGAGGAAAACAAATCCTTTATTACTACTAAAGTGTTGTGGATTTGCTGCTTCACGTACACGCCAAAAAAATAGCTTTTATAACTACTACCTTATTCAGGATAGCGTTTGACTTATAATCAAAAAGTGATATCCACACATACAGAATTTGCTTGTATCTCAAGTCTAAGGATGACTTATTAAACCATTTTCGATATATTACTCATGACGAGGATCCAAAAGTAAATATTCGAAGGTTGGGGTATCCAATATGCATCCCTTGTGAATACACATGAGTTTGGCGGGAACAATCCATATATTCAAAGAATATAACCAACACTCACATTTGCCTTATGTAACAATATTCCCATATTGTTAACCGACAATGGACATATTTAGAATGATAAATCATTCAAGGATTAAACATGCAAATATAGAATAACAGTTATTATATGAATGAAAAACAAACATCAAGTATCTTTTATTCATCAGAAAGTAAAAACTGTCTTACAATTCCAAATTATCCAAATACTAATAAACACAGATTTACATGAGACTACTAGCTGGTATCATTCCTATTTTCTTAGTCAATTCAGAATGTTTAGGAAATGCTAAAGCCTTTGTGAAAGGATCAGCTAAGTTGTCATCTGTGTCAACTTTTTCTATCTTTACATCACCTATTTCTATGGTTTCTCGAAGACAGTGAACTTTTGCGTGAAAATGTCTTGCACCTTTAGTGACTCCATGATCTTTCGCTATTGCTATGGCTCCAGTATTATCACAATACATATTTATAGGTTCTTCAATTATGGGAACAAAACTAAGCCCATAAATGAATTTACGAATCCATACAGCCTCTTTTGACGTGTCAAAAGCAGCGATGTATTCATCATTTGTAGATGAGGTTGCAAAGATACTTTGCTTTGTGCTTTTCCAGTCAACAACACCTCCATTTAAAATGAATACATATCTAGTTTGAGACTTCATGTCATCAGCATCCGTCAGATATCCAGCATCAGTGTAGCAAGAAATCCTGAGCTCTCATTTTGTATCACCTCTGTAAACAAGAAACATATCTTTAGTGTTGGGATTTATTGATTTGATGATAAAAAAGAATGAAACAGGAATGATACAAACGGATTACAAAAGGATCAAGATTGACATTATGGAATTCTAGAAGATGGAGGATTCTAGAAGACTTGCAATAGTCTATCGCGAAGCGTAGGGAATATTTGCATGCGCTGTTTTCTAACAGGCGTTGAAGGCCCTTGTGACTTACTCGACTTTAAGCGCTTTTCTTGCATTGGGATCGTTCCACGCTTGGAATTTTCAATATAAAATCTTTTCAAGATTTTCTCAATGTAAGCACTTTGATTTAAACCAATTAACCGCTTTGGCCTGTCAAGGTAGATCTTGATTCCAAGAATATATGCAGCATCCCCTAAATCTTTCATAGCAAAACTTCTTCCAAAATAGGATTTTACATCTTGTAACATTGGAATGTTGTTTCTCATGAGTAATATGTCATCGGAATATAGAATTAGAATAGCGACATAACTCCCACTAGCTTTCAGTTACAACATGGCACTCATAGGATTTTGAGTGAAACCGAAATTTCTTGTTTTCATCATCAAATCTCTTATTTCCATTGCCTTGATGTTGATTAAGTCCATAAATAGAACGCTTAAGTTTGATACATGATTAGGATATTTTGGGATTCACAAAAAACCCTAGGTTCTCCATATAGATTCTTCGGAAGATGTCCATTGAGGAAGGCGGTTTTTTGACATACCTTTTGGCCATATTCATAGTCATAGTTACGCGGCTTAGCTTTGAGAATCCTTATAGCTCTAATGGTCAGCAACAGAGAAAAGGTTTCTTTATAATAACCCTGTAGAGGTTTGAGTGAAGCCCTGGGTACAAGACGAGCTTTAAGATGTTATTTGCACCATCATGTCAGTCTTTTTCTTGAAAAGCCACTTGCTACCAAGGTTCTTGCATTGGGAGGAAGCTCAATAAGACCCATTATCATTGTTCTTTCATGGATTGCATTTCCACATCATTGCATCAAAGCCATTTCTTGGATTCGGGATCCAGCAATGAAGCTTTATAGTTAGCGGGTTCACCGAGATCCCCTAACTCATGTTCCTCAGTATCGATGTATAAAAGAAACGCGTACCTCTTTGATAATTGATCAAGAAAACGAAAACAAGCAATTAAAGTAAATTGCCTCTACAGTTGCACATACACTCACGTCAACCGAATGTATTAAGCTTGCTAGGCTTAACTTCACAAACTAACAACTCTTGTATCAACAATTCGATTACCAAACAAACCTTGTGACTTGTAATCAAATTAAAACCGAATTAGGGTTTCAAAACCCTAATATTAACCGAATCCCTTATAACCGAATTAATCAAACCCGAATACCCTTTGGGGTTTTTTCCTTCGAACAGAAAACCAAACAAACACCTTGTATACGATTCTTGAGTGTCGAGCTGGGAGAGAAACAAGAATTGAAGAAGATTTAAAGCAAAGCTTTAATCGAATTCGGTGTGGGGTATCAACCGAAAACCAAATAAACCCTTTTGAGGTTTTATGAAAATCGGTGAGTATAAAACCAAAGAACCCGATTGGAATTTGAGAGGAATATTTGAGTGATTATGTTACACCTAATGTGACATGGAGTGAGGGGTATTTATAACCCCACAACCCTAGTTGTGATAGACTTAGGAAACCTTTCATATATTTATCACAATTCCTTTTTCTAGCTCTCCTAATCCAACCGAACCTGGAACACAAGGAATTTTACAATTCGTTTCCAGTTATTATACATAACTAGTTTATGTATTAATCGGTTTAAGTCCTTGTGGTTTATATCTTGTGAAGTATTAAATACATTCTCCGTGTATTAACGTGTGTGCCCCCAATAGGCTCACATATTCGTAATGTATTCGTGTTATTCGACTACCATATTCCAACAATTCATACATACGAAAATACACTTGCAATTTTCTTATTGTTCTTGATTTATGATTCTTGTGCCTAGAACACAAATTGACATTCTCTTTGTATTATCCCGATTGAGATTTCGTGCAACCCAGGCATCTTATAGGGTCAAAATACTTAATACGGAAAGTGAACTCAACAGATATCCAAGATCATCACACACACCCCAATTTCTAACATACGGAACATTCAGCAACATAAGGCGAGGAAGTGAGCATTAGTATATAGTTAAACTATACATGTTTATGTTTGCAACTCCTAATGCGACTAAAGAACAAAATAATCCTTTGAGTCTAAATGTAACCATGTTTTTTTATTTAAGGTGTTCATACTAAAGTAGCTGCCATTATCACTCAATCTTCGGATAAATTAAATCATCTACCCATTCGAGACAAAGAATAATATGATTATGCCTCAAGCTCGCCTTGGTCAATTTCAAAATAACCTAAATTAGGTATCACAGAGCATGTATCTCATTAAATTTCAATTAATAATCTTACGAAAATTGATTTCCTCCTGTACAAGCACACAAAAAAGCAAACAAAACATACAAATTACTAACATAAGGCGACCAAATAAAATCCAACCTCAAACCAATCTCCTCAACGACAAGATGATAATCACTAAGTCTTTTAAACACAACTCGTGAATCAACCCCATTTCATTTTTCACTTAAACCAATCCCGAAAAAAGAACTAACGAACAAACCTAGCTTGTGAATCACCAGCCACAACAACCCATGACCCAATTAAAAGATCCGAAGCATCAACCCGACCCATCTTCTGAAAATCACTAAAGAATAAAACTTTATTTTCTGGTGGTTATGAATACAAACAGCAAGCAAATTGAATAAAAAACACTAAAGACATTAAAACTTTATTTTGGTTGGCTTGATTTTGTGTTGTGATGGTTAGATTTTGTTTGAGATTAATGGGATGGTAAGATGGTGGGCGTGATTGGTGTGTTTAGAGTTTATTGAATTGAAGAAGAAGCAAAAGGGGGCTGAATGGGAATTGAAAATAGGAGGAAAGTGATGGGATTTTGACTTAAGATGAAATTATGGGCGGGAGTGAGAAAGGCAACTGGCGGGATAGTGAAAATTTTGGGTTGACGTGGAAAAATGTATAACTATTATAAAAGAGTAAATTGCAAAAATGGTCCTTGTGGTTTGGTCAAATTGCAGATTTTGTCCGTTGAATTTCAAAATTGCAAAAAATTATCTGTCTTTTGAAAGTTTGGTTCCACTTTTGGTTCTTGGTCGAACTAAAATGACTAAAATATCATTCTGTTTTTTTTTTCATTTTCTCCTTTTTTATCCCGATTATTATTATTATTATTGTTGTTATTATTATTATTATATTGATTTTCATCAAGTTCAATACATATCCTAGTATTCTACATATTCTTTATCATAATTTACTTCTTTAATAGTTCATTCATCCACCTTTCCTTTATTTTTGAACATATTTCTTGTACTATTTACCTAACCGTAACCAACACATAACCGCTGGACCTTAACGATAAAGAAACACATAACGGTGACCATTTTTGCATAACCCAAATCTGCTATCATAAATAACATTTTTGCATAAACCCAAAAATTTACACCCTTATTCACAAAACATACACCCAAATAGCACTTTTGTTCGAAAAATCCCAAGATTCAAACAAAAACAAAAAAGAAATAATCTTCGAGTTTACAACAAAGATATCGGGTTTTGATTTTCAAATAATCAAAAGATCTGTTAAAAAATTAAGATCTAAAAAGAACCCTTCATTGATCCTTGAAAAACTGAAAGTATTTTGAAACAAACCTACCTTGTTCGAGCTCAGATTCAAGCAAAAATACAGGGTTCTTTTTCGAGCGTTTGAGTTCATGATAGCTGATAAGGGTGTGCTCGGTTTCAACGAAAATCAAGAAGAGAAGAGTTTGAGAATTAATTTAGAGGAAAAAGAACATAAGCAGTGTCTATAGATTCCTTAAAAGATAAAGATCAAAGATTAGGAAAGATTTAGTTTCCTAATACAAATGAGATTCCTTTGTAAGTCTTATGGACTCTCTATATAAAGAAATCCCTAGACATTGTTTTAGTGTGTGATTGTGTGTGCACCCAAAACGTGTGTGTGTATCCTATAGGTGTGTTGTAGACGTCTAGTGTGGTTTAGCTCTAAGATCAAAGGTTTATTTGATCCCTGTTATAGTTAGGTAACACGTTCTATATTGATCAAATAGAATTGGGGCTTGTATGTATGTTAAACCTTGAAAATAACATTGTTCTTTATTTAAATTCCGATGCGTATCTACATACTTTGTTATTTTTGATCCTAGGAGCTTTAAATGATTCTTCACAATTGGTATCAGAGCCATGTGGCTCTTGATCTAGGATCTACAAGGTTTTACAATCAAAGAAAGAAGATTTTGTATTCAAAGAAACCTAAAAATTTTGATTTTGGTTTCTATTTTCGTCACTTTTTGCACAGCTGTGGTAAAAAGGAGATATCTCATTCGTTAACCGTTGGATCTTAACAAATTTTTTATTGAAGGTTCTTTACTCATAAAGGCATATTCTTACCGGAGGGATCTTCAATCTGAGGTTTTAATTGAAAGATTTAAAATTTTGAAATCTGCTGCCGAAGAGTTGAAGTTGGTATGGTTTTACTTCTCTTTCATCATTGTTTTTAATAGTGTTCTTGTTATTGTTATTGGAAGTTTTTCTTTGAACACTTGGGTATTAAAGAGAAGGTATTGAGGAATAAAGAGGATAAAGATGTTTGTAAAAATTAGGGTTTTAATTCTTAAATCATTTTTTTATGGAAACTCTAATTTCTAAAAAACCTCAAAAGTTGATGATGAATATGAAGTATAATCACAGTAAAGGTGATATGAAAGTAGAAGCTAAGAGTTTGAGTTTAGGTTCTTTTGAAAAGTTTATTGAAGTGGTTATCATGTTTATACTGATTGGAAGTTACTACTGCTTCATACATGGTTACTCCTGCTCTATAACAGTTAATACTGCTCGAACAAAGTTAATGTTGCTTCATAGAAGTTAGTACTGCTTATGCATGGTTAATGCTGCTCTTAATTGGTTAATACTGCTTCTATGTTTTTAATATTGCTTCAACTTCATTAGTGCTGCTCGACAAAAGCAATACTGTTTGTTGAAGTTAGTGTTGCTAGCTTAAGTTAATACTGCTAGTTAGTAGTTAATACTGCTAGTGTATTTTTACTACTGCTCAACCATTAGTGCTGCTCTTCATTGTTACTACTGCTTGGTATCGATTACTACTGTTAGTCATTTTTCACCCTAATGCGGAATTAGTGCTGCTCTTCATGGATGGTACTACATGGTATTCGTTACTACTGTTGGTTAGTTATTCGTACAGTTCTTATGGTTGATTCTATTACTTTTGGTCAAGAGATGGTTAACATATTGGTTTCAGGGGAAGAATATGATAAAGTGTTTAACCATTTGGATATGCTAAATGCACCACTTGAGGGGAAGGTTTTCACTTGTGAAAAACAAGTTAAACCTTATTACTACTGCTAAGTCATTGTTACTACTGCTAGTTTAAGTTTCTACTGCTTGAATTCATTATTCTTATTATGCGTCATGGAGGGTAATTTGAAACATTAGAAAGCTTGGATTAGAAGTGTAATATATGGTTTGTAGTTGTAAAGATCAAAGTTGCATATGTTCATAGTCCCCTAATGGATAATGACAAAAAGGGAAAGATGTTGCAGAGATGATATGATATGATTTGCAACTTATTAAGTGTGGTGGCATGACATGGAACAAGTTCAAAGGAAATCTTAACTTAAGGGGAAGTTTGTTTCATTCATGGAATATCAAGGTTTGAAGATGTTTATGTGCTCAAGGTGAAGATTGCTATTATGGATCATCTTGGAATCAATGTTTGTTTTGTCATCATCAAATAGGGGAAGATTGTTGGGAATTATTGATTTGATGATACAAAAGAACTTGCTTAAAAGGATAAAGAATGAAACAAAAGGATCAAAGTCGACAATATAGAATTCTACAAAAGATAGAGGATTCTAAAAGATTTGCTTAAAAGATAAAGATCAAAGATTAGTAAAGATTTAGTTTCCTAATACAATTAATATTCCTTTGTAAGTCTTATGGACTCTCTATATAAAGAGATCCCTAGACATTGTTTTAGTGTGTGATTGTGTGTGCACCCAAAACGTGTGTGTGTATCCTATAGGTGTGATGTAGACGTCTAGTGTGGTTTAGCTCTAAGATCAAAGGTTTCTTTGATCCCTGTTATAGTTAGGTAACACGTTCTATATTGATCAAATAGAATTGGGGATTGTATGTATGTAAAACCTTAAAAATAACATTGTTCTTTATTTAAATTCTGTTGCGTATCTACATACTTTGTTATTTTTGATCCTAGGAGCTTTAAACGACCCTCCACAGTTTTTAGGCCCTAAAATCGTCCCAAACAGCTGCTAAATAAACTAGGGTTCGTACCCTCTTTTTATTCTAAAGTTACACACTCAAAACCCTAAATTCGGGTTTGTATATATAGGAAAATCACTGTGACGGCGTTGCGTTTTAGCCGTGACGCCGTCATAAGAGAGAATATTCTAGATAATGGGTTGTGTCGTGTACTCTGACGCCGTCGTGAGATCCAATAACGCCGTCTTAGTCTTCGTTGTGACGACGTCACGTTGGTGACGCCGTTTCCAGTTGCTGAGAACATTATCTTGAGTGATGTTGGTGTAGGTCCGTAGTCTTGTCTGTTTCTTCTCCAAATGAGCCCAAGTCACGTGTAATTCTTCCAAATGTCTTCCAAATACGAAATACCTGAAAAGGAGCGATTAGGTACCTATTTTGGGCATAAATGCACGATTTAGAGGGTTAAACGACCCTGAAAAAGTGTATAAAATGACACCTCATCAAATACCCCTACACTTGGGATTTGCTTGTCCTCAAGTAAATGAGCTTTTCTACCTAGATAATAACAATATGAGGGTCATTTTACCTACTCTTTAAAATTATTTTACAACACAACCTTCTAGACCTCGTAATTAAATGCACGGAAAATATATACTAGCACCTCACATAAGTGTTTGAGGATTCTCTCTTTCACTCGGTTGTATAATAAATTATAACATATAGGGGAAACGGAATATCAACACTCATTACCTATCATAGCATATAAATTACCACAGGCTTGGTAAAGGATCAAACCTCCACCGCTAGGTGTAAGTATTATTCATTACTATCTAAGAGGTCTTTTAAAGGGTTGTGGGGTGTAGGTGTAAGATAACATATAAAGGAAATGAAAACGGATGGGATACATTTGGGTGGATTTGGGTGAATTTGGAGTGGAAGGGTTAGCTAATTATTTACAAGAATACACTTTGGTTTGGTTGCTAAGCCAAGACTCCGACGAAGATCTACAAACTCTACACAACTCTACATCAATCTCTTTTTTTAATGACATAATAAATCAATACATGAGGTTTATAACACGTACCCCTACACTTGAGCTTTTTCATGCTCGATATTTACAATCTAACTAATGACCCGTATTGAGGTGGATCAAAATAACATGGCGATCATTTGGCAAACATATGAGGATATTGACTTAACTTTTCTTCCCCATTCTTCCGCGAAATAAATACTACCATGAATCCCAATCGTCCCAAAACTGTATTTACAAGGATAAGGACTTAGCAACCGTGTACTCAAATAATTAACTTAGGTTATCACAATAATGTACTAAAAATGAGTACATACAAGGTAGGCTAAGGATATTTGGGTGTAACAATTGGTTTAAGGGTTAACAATGCTCTTCATTAATAATCTGGAATCCACCAGAAAATTACAAGAACCGTGAAAAAGGATAGGCTCGAAGGGTTGTACTAGGGGTATCCTGCACTAAAAATGAGTGCATGGCAAGGGTGTGGGATAGTTATATGATCGGTGTGACCATCATAACAATTACAAGTTAAAAACATGGGTTAATCTTAATGCCTCTTATCAAGCAAATCCTAATAATTACTATGCGGTCTCGGGATGCATCACAAAAACATGTTCTAGAATTTAATATGCTACCGGTACACTCTCATGATCCTAAAGTAACCGATACCAATGTTCCAGAAAAGGCGACAAAACCATACATACGCATTCGTAACGACGGAATAGA
>BQNB010042807.1:22395-45893 GCA_026074375.1 Tanacetum coccineum | reverse complement strand
TTCTTGGATTCGTCATTTCCACCAAATCTTGATTTATGATGGCATCCCACATTTCTTTTGCATCTGTCATCTTATGGAACTTAGCAAGATGATCTTCTGGTAGGGCCATAAGCAAAGTGGTCCTTGCTTTTCTCTCTCTTTCTCTGGCTACAATCTCTTCTGCAGTTCTAGGACGCAAAACCTTAATTTGTCCTGATGTATCTGTAGTGATTGATACAGGACCATTCCCATTTTGTATAACCTCCCAAATTGGATAATTTGTATGGGCCAAATAGTGCTCCATCTTCATAGCCCAGATATCATATTCTCCCTTTTAACACCCCCAAAAATCAAGACAACGCAGCGGAATGGTAAGGTTGGGGTGCTACTTCAGGGCACAAAACACAAGTCACGGAAAACGACCTTAACTTTGTGTTGTTGATGGCATTCATTTTTTGTTTTGGAATATGAGAGTTTGATTTGATTGTTATTCCTTATTCAGAGTTTCTCTCAGGCTTGATACCACTTGCTGATTCACTAAATTGATATGTTTCTTTGTAGCCTTGAAGGATGATATTAAAACTTGTATAAATACAACTGGGACTATAAAGAAACAAATGATTATGATAACATATTGTTGATGCGGATCTCAACACAAGTACTAGAAAAACAATGATGAAAAACAATAATATCTTCTATTTGATCTGCTTTTGAACAATTACAGATTACTAACTATTTGAAGTATTGTTATTTCTTTGAGATATCTAGAGAGTATATCTAACTATGCCTTAAGGGGATCCTTTTCAAATCCTCAAAATTCCATACAATGGTCAAGCCGTTTATACAAACGAGTGGGACCTTGCATCTCTTGAATATTCTCAAGAAACCGTGAGACCATATTGCACCGATCTTCCTACTCCTGACGACATTCGATGACTTCTTGAATTGGAACGTGTCGTGGTAGACCGCACCATTAAAAGTCAAATGATCGCTCTCAATCCAAATTAAATTCTCACCAAAGAACAAAGCCTCGACATGAAGCAATAGGAAGAACTCATTCGAGAGAATGTATTCGGACTAGGAGGACATCGGGACCGTCTCCCTGCTTGTCTTGCTTACATGTTGTATTGTGTTATTGCCAAAGAATAATACAATCTTGCTTATTTCTTTGTCAAAAGAATCGAATGTGCCAAAGCTACTCCAACCGCAAATCTTCTATATGGCATGTTTTTAACTCGTCTTTATCGATACGTCATGGAAACATATCCTCATCTTGAAAATGACACCTATGACATTGTTGAGCGAGTCATGCGTCCTTTTGCTCTAAGACACACTCGACGACCTCGAAGTGATCGTGGCAAGGCATGTCGTTCCGTCTCTTCTTCATCATCTCATCATCAAGGCACGTCATCTCATCAATACGATGATGATGATGATGATGATGTCGAAACTTCTCGAGCAAGTACTCTATCTCCTACCACCTATCGTAACTCTCTTCATTCGCTCGAATACTAAAACAACCATATACCTTCTTCTTCCGAGCAAACCGATGAAACTCTCTTAGCACGACAAACCACCTTGCTCAACCAAACGCAACGAATGCATGAGGAGATACGTGGAGGGTTCAAGTCATTTAAAAAGGCATTAAAAGGAGTGTTTAGCAAGAAGAAGAAGTGAAGACATAGGAGAGAAATTATCTAGATAGCCAAATGTGGTTTAAGACAATTTTTAACTTGATTATGTGTATGTTTTAAACAACTTGTGTTGTGATTATCCAATTTATTCAAAAAGACTTGGTTATAAATTATCTTTAGATACTTATTTGCTATATTGATTTAACCTTTGGTTGTTTTGTTTAATCAACTAATTATGCTACTTTGGTTTCATGATTTAATGTGTTTGTTATATGTTATATGATTAAAATGTGCTCATAAAACTCAATAGGGCTTGCTGCAAATAAACCACCAAAACAAAAATGCTCTCAAAAAAATTCTGAGAAAAATCATTTTTCTGTGAAAAATGGATACCAGCAGAGGGCGGCCCCCTTAATTCATTGTAACACCCCCATTTTCGGGATAACGCAGCGGAACATATATGGGTGTTACTTCATAGCACAATCACACACATTTCATAAAGAACGACTCAAGAAGAGACGTTATAGTAACATTGGTCCCAAAATAAACAAGTTTGAACAATATCCCATTTTACAACATATGGTTAAACCATAGTACCATAAAAGTCACCCATCACAAGATCAAGTTTCACAAAATACCAAATTGTATCATAAACATTTTAACATGGGGATAATTCAAAGTTCAAACATAAACCACGCGAGACCATCCTCGTGAGCTTCAAATCATCCATCATCCTTGATTACCTGAGATAAAACATGCTAAAAAGTCAACGAAACGTTGAGTGAATTCATAGAGTTTTCATAAACCATAATATGAACACAAGTTTTATTTTTATACATCATCTTATAACATTGTGGATCAAACAAGTTATATAATATTTGCACCGAGCTCATGACACCGCAAGCGTTAACATCAACCACATATGTAATAAATTACCATATGATAAACAATTTCTTTGCCCCCACACGAGGTATCATCGCCAATATACCTCATTTCTCTAATCACAAATCGTCCGTTCAAGGGTGTTCCCGCAATGGATCCAGACCCCGGACGGGGATGTCAACCCCAATAGATCTATCAAATGTATTAGCGCTCACTAATCCAAGCAATTAAGCGGTTCATGAAATTAGGGACTTTATGCGATAGGTACTCGTGCAAAATATAATTCAGGAACGGGTCCAGCATACCAAACAATCTTGTGTTCAATTTTTAAAACAAGCATGTATCTCCCTCGCGGGTTTTCAATAAAACAGTAAAAGTAAAGGCGAGGCTATGAACTCACCAAGTAAAGAAGAAACGAGAGCAATCGAGAAATCGAGACCACGAGAAACTCCAAGAAATTATTCGGGACCTACATAATAAGTCGCGACATAATATTATAAAGTATTCCAATACTTATACATAGTTATATAATAACTCGTTTATAAAAATGCAAAACATGTGCAACATTGAACCGAGATTCAACCAAGGTGCTTCTATCTCTAAATTAGTTGTAGGACCTGTACTTACACTCAATTAAGTGTCTACTAAGTATCGCTTATCCAATCTTAACTTTTACTAAGTGGTCGCACTTTTTATTCTTCTAAAACTAGACGTAAAAGTCTATTTTCTGGTTTAGGTCAGATTCATGAGAGCATTGCTCTCAAACCATTAAGGCTATGAACATGAGGCTTAAACCTCTGGAAAGCCCTTGAAGTCTACTTTCCAGAACACTAAGCCAATCATTCCAATTGTTTACCATCTAAGAGAAACGTTCATTTTACTAACTGAAACTCAAAACAGAAAACTTATTTTCCAGATTTTAGTCAACTTCACGCTACTTTATCTCTTAACCTATAAAAGATACAAAAATGAAGCTTTCACCCCTGGAAAAAAGCCACTTAAGTCTAATTTTCAAAACATTTGGCCAATCAATTATACCATTCACCAATCCATGGAAAATGGATTTTTATTAACCGAAGGAGAAACTCAGAATTGAGCTGAACTTTCTATGAAATAGAAGTTCAGCCAACATTTCTGGTTTCACCTTCGGTTTAATAAAAATCCTTTTCCATGGATTGGTGAATGGAATAATTGATTGGCAAATGTTAGTCTGAAAACTAAGACTAAGAGTGTCTTCCAGTGGGGTGAAAGCCACATTATGTATCATTTATAGGTTAAGAGATACAGTTAGCGTGAATGTTGACTAAAATCTAGAAAATAAGTTTTCTGTTTGAGTTCAGTTTAGTAAAATGAACATTACCTTATTTGGTAAACAATTGGAATGAATGCTTACTGTGTTCTGGAATAACTTCAAGGATTACCAGTTAAAGCCTCATGTATAGCCTTAATGGTTTGAAGAGCAATGCTCATCATGAATCTGACCTAACCAGAAAATAGACTTTAACGTCTAGTTTAGAAAATAAAAAGTGCACCACTTAGGTAAAAGATAATAATGGAGTAACGATTTACTTAGTAGACACTCATTGAGTTAAGTACAGGTCCTACCACTATAGTTAAGATAGAAGCAAACATCCGTTGAATCACGGTCAATGTTGCACATGTTTTTCATTTTTATAGACGAGTTATTAATATAACTATGTATAAGAATATGGATACTTTATATATATGTCGCGACTTATTATGTAGGTCCCGAATAATTTCTTGGAGTTTCTCGTGGTCTCGATTTCTCGATTGCTCTTGTTTCTTCTTTACTTGGTGAGTTCATAGCCTCGCCTTTACTTTTATTGTTTTATTGAAAACTCGCGAGGGAGATACATGCTTGTTTTAAAAATTGAACACAAAATTGTTTGGTATGCCGGACCAGTTCCTGAATTATATTTGGCACGAGTACCTATCGCATAAAGTCCCTAATTTCATGAACCGCTTAATTGTTTGGATTAGTGAGCGATAATACATTTGATAGATCTATTGGGGTTGACATCCCCGTCCGAGGTTTGGATCCATTGCGGGAACACCCTTGAATGGACGATTTATGATTAGAGAAATGAGGTATATTGGTGATGATACCTCGAGTAGGGGCAAGGAAATTGTTTATCATATGGTAATTTATTACATATGTGGTTGATGCTTGCGGTGTCATGAGCTCGGTGCAAATATTATATAACTTGTTTGATCCACAATGTTATAAGATGATGTATAAAAATAAAACTTTTGTTCATATTATGGTTTATGAAAACTCTATGAATTCACTCAACGTTTCGTTGACTTTTTAGCATGTTTTATCTCAGGTAATCAAGGATGATGGATGATTTGAAGCTCACGAGGATGGTCTCGCGTGGTTTATGTTTGAACTTTGAATTATCCCCATGTTAAAATGTTTATGATACAATTTGGTATTTTGTGAAACTTGATCTTGTGATGGGTGACTTTTATGGTACTATGGTTTAACCATATGTTGTAAAATGGGATATTGTTCAAACTTGTTTATTTTGGGACCAATGTTACTATAACGTCTCTTCTTGAGTCGTTCTTTATGAAATGTGTGTGATTGTGCTATGAAGTAACACCCATATATGTTCCGCTGCGTTATCCCAAAAATGGGGGTGTTACATAAGGATACTCCGTGTGTATCAGATACCCTTGATCCTTTGTCTCAGAAACTTAAGAATGAGTACATGGAATTATAGTTTCTGGTTTTAAATTATGCTAAAGAAAATGCTCATCTTAAGACCACATACAAGAACCTGTTTGACTCTATCAAAGTGACATGGGCTCAAACCAAAGCAATAATTAACTCTTTGCAAGATAAATTACATGACACGATCTATGAAAATGCTAAGTTGAGAGCTCAGTTATTTGATAAGGTTTCTGAACAAAAGGACACCAACAAAGGTACGAGTGTGAATACTCAGTTTTCAAAGCAATCAATCTTGGGAAAACCACCTTCTTCTTCTAAACCAAAAACTATATTTTGTAACTCCTTTCCCTAAATCTACGGTTATTCCTAAGGTAGGTAAGTCGAATGCTTTGTCAAAACCCGTCACTTCAAACTCGACACCTTCCTCTCGAGAATCAACTGTTGTGAACAATGAAAGAGTGAATACTCCAATCTTTAGGATTAATCCTTTTAAAGCTTCTAGGGTAGACAACTTTGTGCCTAACAAACATGTAAAATCAAGCATTAGGACAAAACTGATCACTGTTTCACAACCTCATGTCATCACTAAGAACGATGTAAATTCCAAAACAAATGGCTTCTCTCTTAAAGACGTTAAAAGCACTACTAGGACCAGAAGACCACAACCTAGGAACAATCCTAAGAGTGATAAGGTCCCTTTTAAGTCTAAGAGTAGTTGCCTCTCGAGTAAGTTAGAAAAAATAGAAGAAAACTATAGGAGTTTACAGTCTTCTTCGAATCAGAAACATATGTCATCTGAATGTAATAACATTAAGCTTGCTATTTGGAATGCTAAATCTAAAGTTGTTTATGCTATGTGTAAGAAATGTTTAATTACTGCTAATCACGATGTCTGTGTGCTCAACTATGTGAATGACATGAATTCTCGTGCTCTCAATAAGAAGGCACATGTTTCAAATGTTGAAAATCAGAAGAAACATAGGCCAAAAGTCTGGAAACCTAAAAAGGTAGGGTCCAAAGAAAGACTTGCTTCACCTAAGACTATTACACCTAGATCTTGCCTTAGGTGGTCACCAACTGGAAGATTTTTTTACCTTAAAGGAAAAATAATTGCATCCAATGAATCTGTATGTCAATCTAACTGCTCTAAAGGTGATAATGCTTGTACTTCTAACCCTCAGGAACCTATCAACAAAAGGTTTCCAAGTTCAACTTTCGGATAAAAAATTCTAGAAAGAGTTGTGAATGAAAAATAGGAAGAATTTTACCCAGAATTCGGTGAATATATGTTCTGAATATAGCTTTAAAAACGTAAAATCTAAAGATGTACTTCTGTTGCCTTCCGGTTTTCGCAAGTTCAGAAACTCCACAACTGCTATCCCTTTGGCTAATCGATCTCCCCTGCTCTACTTTCCTGATGTATGTACCCTAGTGTTGTATGCCAAAGATGCTGCTGCAGAAATGCCTGACATTGTGCGAGTGAGAGTCGAGTGATGATACCGCCGAGAGCAGAGTGCGGCCTCGGATATGCGCATTCTATGAGCCGCGTGGATCAACACACTGTCCACATATTGAGTTTATATCATCTTAGCATTTTATATGTTTTGAAATCCATGAACCCACAATGTCCTTTTATGATTTCAAAAACATAAAAAAGCAATATATACTAAAACTACTGTGAGTCACTGTACTACCACCACAAAACCCTACGTTCCATGTCTAACTATCACAGCGCACGAGCGTTAATTAGAAGCACTGCAACATCACTAGCAACAACATAGATCATTCCAACCAAGCAGCAATCGAGCAAGCCTCACGGTGTTTTCTGACTTCAACCGAAGCATAGAGAGGCATTCAACTTTTGACATTTTTTAACACTCGACGCAGAATTCGACCGAAGTCTCTAAAAGTCCCCCGATTCCTTTCATTCACCAACTTCTTCTCTAGAATTTTCTTATCCTTGAAAACTTTTCTCCTTTCATACTCATCGAATCCGATACTTAAACCCTGACTAACTTCTTCACGCCGACAAATCGACTTCACCTTTCTCACCGACATCTATCTCAATATTGTCACAACCGAGGAAGTGAGTTGTTGACTTTTTAGCACTTTTTATCTCAGGTAATCAAGATATGATATTTTTGAAGCTCACGAGATGGTCTCCGTGTTTATGTTTGAACTTTAAATTATCCCATGTTAAAAAGTTTAGATCACTTGTGTATTTGGTAACTAACTGGTTATGTTACTTTTTATGTACTAAATGTTTTAACCATATTTTAAATAATATGGTTCAAAGCTGGTTTAATTTGGGACCAATTTACTATAACCTCTCTTCTTGAGTCATTCTTTATGAAATTGTTGATTTACTATGAAGTAGACACCATATATGTTCCCTGCTTATCCTGAAAATCTGGGTTGTTACAATGGTACCCAACCACAGTTAGTAGAGAAACAACATTCATGGCGTCTCAGGTCAACTTTTTCAAAAACCCGTTAAACTATCGACTATATTTGGGTTACGCACTGCAAAGACTCCGTTGCATTCATCCAGGCATCCCTGTAAATTACTTTTCGAAGTAATGCTTTATCTTATCTTGGTTAATCCATGATAGTTATTTAATAATAAATAAAGTAATATGGATATAATGATACAATGCAAGATTATTACTTAAACAAAAAAATTTGTTTATTATTGAAGATTAAAGAAATTGTATTCATTGTTTTGAAATTATTTGATGAATATTTATTCATGTATTATTATATAAGTTATTACATATATCCTTTAATGCTTATTTGATATTGCAATAACATGTGCAAATTACCCCCGAAGGATCCCAAACTCGTGCTCCGCTAATGTGCCTTCCCTCAAATCCCGAACAAAAAAAATACACCGCCTTAACCCCCGAAGTCCTTGGAACTGGTGAGAGAGCGAGGTCCCCTGGATGTGGGTAATATCTCTCTTTTATCCCTAATATTCAAAAGTTGGAGGAAGAAAATCCGAAGAGATCCAAAAAATCCAAAGGATCCGAAAAAGCCCCTAAATTCCAGAAAATTAGTGTTGTTTACTGTTGTGGATGATGAGGCGAAGTAATTAACCTTATACAGTGGGACAGACTTGAATAATCCACCACCTTCCATTTCTGAAGACATAGAACATAACTCTACTTCTCTCTTATCCCAGATGCTGATTTTCAGCCTGAGAGGCGCGCAGCGCCGAGTGCTTCGTTAAGGTCAAAAACTATTCATTTCGGTGAGATTTTGTCTACTGCAAATCTTTTGAACTACAAAAATCTAAGTTTGTTCGACCGCTCCCCTGTTCTAAATTTGGGGACGGTTTTTGTAGAAAGAGAAAGATATGGAAAAATTCCATATGTCAACGATCGATACCTGGAAGTAAGAATGAAAAAGAATTTAAGGAACAAGAACGTCATTTTGTTTTGGCTTAGGTTTTTGACAATAAGAGATAGACGTACGATGGAACTTTAAGTCAATTTTGTCCGAGTGAAGAAGTTAGTCAAGGGTTTAAGTGATCGATTCGATGAGTATGAAAGGAGCAAAGTTTTCAAGGATAAGAAAATTCTGGAGAAGGAGTTGGTGAATGAAAGGAATAGGAAGGACTTTTACCGAGAATTCGGTGAATATATGTGTCGAATGCTTCAAAAACGTCAAAAGTCTGAAGGATGTTCCTCCTGTGCCTTCCGGTTTTCGCAAGTCATAACACCACCTGCTAGCCCTTTGCTCGATCGCCCCCTGCTTTGCGTTCTGATGATCCCTAATTTGTTTGCCGGAGAGATGCTGTTGCAGCTTCTGACTTTGAATGATGATGATTAAACCGTCAGCCTCCATGACTCGCACCTTATAGTACGCGTGGATCACCACGTGACTCACAGTAGTTTTAGTATCATCTTAGCTTTGTATTATGTTTTGAAATCACTAACAACCGACATGTCGTTATCTTAGATTCGTACTTAAATTATATGGCATGGGCCTTATTTGTAAACAAATTGCAACCATGTACTGAAATCTTTGTGATGAATGACTAATGTGGCTGATATTTGACATTTCTCCTTGATTGTTGTGATTCCCTTTTAGTGTTGTGATTATTTGTACATGTTATGATCAATCATTGTAAGAGTACTTATTTCATTTCTTGGTGTATGTTAAGTTGTTTGTCATTTAGGTATTTATCGAGAGGGGTGTTATAAAAACCTTTGTATTTGTTTGTGTTGGTGATCAAGTTGTTGTACATGATATGTATACGTCATGGTATGAATAACTCACGTTGATCTGGCTTTTGTGTTGTGTCAATACTATGCCCTCTAAAAGAGAGCTTAAGAGGAGACCGACACCGCCGCCCGTTGACAGCGAGGATATACATATCCAATGAAACCGGGGGCGAGAGAGATTGTGGAAGCCCTGGTGTGCCAATCGCGACTGAGCAGAGAGAGTTCGAAATAAGCAAAACCGTAATCTAGCTGGAGGGACTCTATTTGCTCGCCGTTGCTCGGAGTGAATGTATCTTTTGCAGATTTTTCTTGAAGTGTAGCCCAAACACCTTTCTGAAACGAAAGGACATAAGGTCCAATCCATGATTGAGAAGACGGAGATGGTTTTCACGTAGCAAATGTATCAAAATAATAAAGTATGTTTGCTGCTGCCTAACCTTCCAATCGCACTGACAAGGTGAAACTCCAACAATTGGCTACTTCGGGGAATAAGCATGACAAGGAAAATATGGGCCAAAATGAAGGTAATGAGAGAATGAATTTTATCCTCCTAGGAGATCGCAAAGGATGGAGAATGATCTATTGAACATAGGGTCAAGGAGACTGCTAACTCCTCTTAAACCACCACGTTTCAATACTCATGTTTACTAGAGTGCCCTGATGGTGCCTGTCTCGAGATACACGAAAAAGATGGGAGCCTATATCCGTGAAGTCTGTCTCTAATATCATAAGAAATTTCGAGGAGACATCATAGATCTTGAATGTGGGGGGGACCATAACATCTTTGAACAAAGCTGTTCAGAATGATACAAGGGTTGGTTATTTGGGCAAAAGCTAGACTATTTTATTTAAAAAGAAAAGGATATTCTATCTCTCTTACGAGAGGTGAGGAATATTTGGTGGTTTGTTAAATATTATCAGATCATTATTATACATATCTCTCTTAGTTGGTGCGTGAAGAGTGGAGTGGGGAGGGAATATTACGTTTATTATTTGATTTTAATTTAAGTTAATAATTTCCGATTTTACCAACCATAAGCGATAAACATGGAATGGGTTAGGGGGACTTGGAGCATTGGGAGTTGTGCGAGAGAGGAGGCGGAGGCGGTCTTGTTAGGGCGAGGGAGAAGGGGTTTTGTATTGGGTCTATATATTATTTGTTTCTCTTGGCGAGATGAATTGCGAGGAGGGGGTTTTTTATTTTTGTATAATAAAACACACTGGTGGATAGTGAGTGTTTCGAAGTGATATGTAAATGTCAGTTGGTGGGGGTGTGGGGTGTATGTCTTTTTCTGTTTTTTATTTAAAATTTGTATTGCTGTTTAAAAATGATACACAAATGGTTGTATCTAGCCCAGTTCCTAAATATATTTTGCACATACCTATCGCATAATTCCCTAATTTTCATTATACCGGAGTTTTCTAATTGCTTGATTGTACGCTTGAGATACATTTTTAGAGGGTCGAATAAATCTCCATTGGGTTACATCCCCTCCGCGACCTTTTAGAAACACCCTTGAACAGCGAGAAGTGTTGAGTTATAAAGTGAGTAATTGGCATTGAGAACGTTGGTGGTGTCGGTATCGTGTGGAGTAGGTGGGAGGGTGGGTTGTGTATGACTAGTGAGGGTGGTGGTGGGAGGGGATTTATTTATTTAACATCATGAATTAGAGTGCTAATATTATAATAACTTGTTTAATCATGATTTTTTTATTGTATTAAAAAATTAAAACTTGTGTTCATAGCGTTTTTTTAAATAATATCATTAATCACTCAACTTTCCTACTTTTGTGGTAGCTATGTTTAGATCAGTAATCAAGGTGAAATTTAATTTTTTTTTGATTGTGGTTTGTAGTTGGGTTGTTTTTGGGGGGTGGTGTGGGTTTTGTGGTTTTTTGGTGTATGAGATTTGTGTGGGTTTGTGTTATGTTAGGTGTTTGTTGGGTGTTTGTTTAGTGGATGGGGGGGGTGGGGCGGGGGGGGGGGGGTGGAGGTTGGGGGGTGGTGTGTTTTTATATTTGGGGGTGTTGTGGTTCTTGTGCTTATGTCCATACATCATCCACCCACCACCATCACAATCCCTACCATCCCAGTATAGTCTCGCGTGATTATATTTGAACTAAAAATTAATCCCCATGTTCAAATTATGTTTTATGATCCCAAATTTGTATTATTAGTGAAACTTGATCTTGTGAAGGGTGACCTTTTAATGGTACTATTGTTAAGCCATAGTTGCTAAAATGGGAATTAATACAACAACTCGTTTATTTTGGGACCAAAGTAACTATAACGTCTCTTCTTGAGTCGTTCTTTATGAAATGTGTGTGATTGTGCTATGAAGTAACACCCATATATGTTCCGCTGCGTTATCCCGAAAATGGGGGTGTTACAACTACTTTACAGTTAGCAAAGCTGTTTATTCATGAATCGTTCAAGAACAAGCATGCTGATTTCATGAATCGTGTGTAGTGAACAGTAGCTTCAACTTTTTCCAAATTACTATATCAGATCCAGCTATGGAGGCCGAGCAATAATCCACTGATCTATAGAGGTCTGCTCAGGGGATCAAAAAATCATCTGCCTTAGTCATTCTCTCAAATAAAGAACCACTAGCTAAGTAGGTGAAAGTTGTTTTGGAAGACTTTCCCATTCCTGCTCCAAAACCTCATAAGAGACCAACTATCATTGACAACATCCCTTATAAGCAATACTCATACTAAAAAAACTTCAATTCATTTATGCTTACAATTTTAAGTTATGTTACTAAAAAATGGAAGCATTGCGCGCGAGTGTGTTTTTGTAAAATGATATTATAACAGAATCCACGCAAAAATTGAAAATAAAAAAACGAAAATCAAGATTTCCATCAAATAAAGCTTACTTATGATAGGTTTTCATAATTTACCAACTTTTAGTCACAAACTCATAATCCCACCCGTCAACAACCTTGTATCCTCCAAAAAAAAATTAACATTCAGACGAAGCCTTTCCTTTCAGACACAACAACCTAATCCTCACAAAAGCTTTCGATCTCGCTAAACTATGAGTCCGAACAACAACCATTAAACCTTGTTATAAAGGAGAATGATTTGATGTCCCATAGATAGGCCATGGACATGTTTCCTCGCTTCACTACAACTAGAAGCAAAAACAAACTCATTCAAATACGAATCGCTTTAACCATCTACCTTTTGTTCATTTCCAACCAAGTGCTAACCCTTCGACTCAATACACAAGTTCTCAAAATGAGCCATTATTCTCATTGAATCATAACCTTACTATGTTTGCAATAAACAGCCATCCTGTTGAGCTCATTACCACAAATGGTTGCCTACTTTATCTTATGTCTACTCTCAAACAGCTTTTGACAATGCAATCCAAATTTTGCAAATATCATGTTTAAACCTTAAGCCTGATTTGGCTCAAATTTTATTACATGATCAAACCCGGACCTACGGTGGGCGCTAAATTGTTGGTATTTTCCCTACTTTTGTTCATTACTAAAAGTAGCAACTAATGGTCTATTACATGTTTCCATCTTACAAGAAAAAGGAAGTTCTTTTCCGTATAAATCTATTTTACCCTATGTGCTTGTGAGTAATGGCATGTTGAAGGAGGTTTCTGGAGACAGAGCTAATGGGCGTAAAGATAAAGATCGTGTCATTGAAGGTGTTAAGAATTCGTCTAGTATTGTTCTTGCTAAATCTTTTAAGGAGATTGAAGGTAAGTATGTTGAGTACTAGATCTGAAATTGAACCAGATAAAAACGTGTGATATCCCGATGGGTCCACTTTTCGACCATTGTTCATGTGGACAATGAGCAAAACAATGTGATCCAGTGGCTTAACACAAAAACCACTAGATCCACTATTTTTGCCTCTTTCAGGAGTGAGTATTTTCTTTCGGAAGCCGATTTGACAGAAATAGCAAAATGGTAATTGAGTACTATAAACTTTATTTGGGTGTTAAGGTTTCCAAGACGTCAGTTGGAAGGTAACCTTACTATTGAACAAGTTTTGCAACAAGGGTTTCACGAAAGGGTGCAAAATAGGGGTTTAGTAGTCCAAAGGATGGACCCCGCAAGCAAAAATATTGGCACACAAAAATATTGGTGGATTTGTGAGTCATTGTAGTTGGAGTTATGTTATGGAAGCTATGAAATTTGGTGTTCCAATAATTCCCATGCAGAGTTAACAGGTTCGTCAAGCTGCATTGGCATGGGAATTATTGGAACACCAAATTTCATAGCTTCCATAACATAACTCCAACCACAATGACTCACAAATCCACACAAACATTTTTGGTGCTAATAGTTTTGTTTTGTGGGGTCACCATTTTGACTACTAAAACCCCTTCTTTGCACCCTTTCGTGTAACCCTTTAAGGCAAAACTTGTTCTATTGTAAAGTTACTTCAACTGACCTCTTGAAACCTTAAACTCCCAAATAGGTTCACAATACTCAATTCCCAACCCTTTTGTATTTCAAATCAAGTTACGAAAAAAATACTCACTCCCAAAAGAAACAAAAGTAGTGGATCCGTTGGTTTTTGTGTCAAGCCAATGGATCACATTGTTCTGCTCATTGTCCACATGAACAAGGTCCGCAACAAGTAGACCCACCGAGACAACCCGTTTACCGGTCAATTTAGTAAAGTACTCAGCATACTTACCTTCAATCTCCTAAAAAGATTTAGGAAGAACAATAATAGACGAATTCACAACACCTTCAATGACACGGTCTTTATCTTTACGCCCATTAGCCTCACTCTCAAGAACCTCCTTCACATTCTAATACTCATAAGCACGATAGTAAATAGATTTACACGGAAAAGCACTTCCTTTCTTCTTGCAAAGATGAAACATGTTACTAGGCATAGTTGCACTAGTAGTAATGAACAACACAGAAGGAATACCAACGGCTTTAGCAGCCACCGCAACCCAGGGCTGAATCATGTCATAAATAGGTAAATCAGGCTTAAGGTTTAACAAGATTTTTACAAAATTTAGACTTGCATTGTCAAAAACTCGTTTGAGAGTAGCCATAAGATAAGAAGGCAAGCCATTAGTAAGGTTAAGTTCAATGAGACTAATCGACTCATTTTGAGCAACTTGTCTGATAGAGTCAAGGTTAGCACAAGTAGAACAAAGGTAGATGTTAAAGCGATTCGTTCGGGTGAGTTTTTTTTGCTAGTTGTAGGAAAGGAGAAACATGTCCATGGCCTAACCATGGGAACATCAAAACATTCTGCTTTCTGCCAAGGTTAAGGTTGCTATTCGACATCATCGTTTGCGAGATCGAAAGGTTTGTGAGGATTAAGGTGGTCGTCTTTAAGGTTGTCTAAATGTTTTTTTTGAGATTAATGTTGTTGAAGGGTAGGATTATATACTGTTTGTGACATAAGAGTTGCTTAAATTATGAAAACCTATCAAGGTAAGTATTTGCATGAAATCTTTATTTTGTTGTTTTATTTTCATTTTTGCGTGGATTTCATTATAATATCAACTAGAAGTCATTTTCATCACCCTCGTCATCATCAACATCAATCCCAAGCTCCTCATTGAAAGTAAAGCCCATATGAAATAGGCCCAATACACATTAGTAAACCAGCTTACTTAAGAAGGCCCAAGTACATAGATGCGCAAAAAAGCAACGATGCACGCAGAATATAGTTCTACCCCGAAGCTAATTGTTGATACTAACATTATCTTGGTCATATTTTAAATATCGTTCAAGTACCGAGGATTTGCAAATAACGTTATCGTGTGAATATCATTTTTTTATATTATCAAAATATTAAATATATATAATATATAAGATATATATATATATATATATATATATATATATATATATATATATATATATATATAGTATTGGGTTCTATTGAAAACCATATTTTGCTAGAAAACCAGAAAACTCAGAAAACCAAACAGATGCCAAACTAAAAAAAAAAACCAAAAAGATTCCCTAACTTTTTTCCAGCTAAAAATTAGATTTTTCGGCAAATATGGCCCCGATTTACATTCTGTAAAAAACTCAAAAACCAAACAGATGCCCTAATTTTTTTAGGCTATATAAAAGATTTTTTAGGGCATCTGTTTGGTTTTTTTGGGTTTTTACAGAGTGTAAATCGAGGCCATATTTGCCTGAAAAAATAATTTTTAGCCTGAAAAAATTAGGGCATATGTTTGGTTTTTTTAGGGCATTTGTTTGGTTTTTCTGGGTTTTCTGGGTTTTCCACCAAAATTAGGTTTTCTCATGATCCCATCCATATATATATATATATATATAGAGATGGGATCATGAGAAAACCTCATCTCGGTGGAAAACCTAGAAAACTCATCCACAACCGTTGGATCAAGCATCCTCCCTTCTTTTTTTCCACACCAAACTACAAGGACTTAATTGTATTTTTTTTCATTTTTAAGGGATTTTTTTGTAAATTTACACCTTTCATATATAATGCCTAATTTATTTTCATTTTTCCTTTTCTTCTTTCTCTCATCTCATTCCACATCTCCGAACACATCGAAGATCAATACAAAATAATCTCATCATAATTAATCAAATCGAAGATCAATACGAAATAATCTCATCATAATGTAAATGATTTTAAATATAGTTTTGTTATCAGATTCACGATATGTTTCTCGATTCAGGTCATCATAGTTTCGCAAATCGAATATCAAATTAAGGTATGTAACTGGTTTCAATTAAAGTTTTGTTATTTTTGTTACTTAAAATCAATTATAAGGATTATACATGTGATTTTTATTTGTTGTATATGTACGAATTTGTTTATATCGAGTTAGGTTTTTGTTTTTTATGATATTTGATTCGGTAATCATCTTTCTTTATAGATTTATCGATTTTAAAAGTTTATTGACATGATTCATTGTAAAGAATAGTTATTTAGAATAAAATTGATAAATAAATACATGTGAAACATGTTTACAAAAACTGCACACCAAGTGTTTGATAAAATGTCTGAATGGGTTTTTATAACTGCGATGCAGTGATTTTACACTGTGATGCCCTAATTTTTATGAATAGATTTTAGTTATACTGTGATGCCCTAACAAATTTAGGCAAGAGGATTTTAGATTTAGATGAAAACACTCGCTAAGAATAGTGCATAAAACTCCAATATCACCTCTTTGAGCATGTGGTATCGTGTACCTCTAGTTTTTAGATGATTAATTATTACCCCATGGGGCATGGGCTTATGAATCGTTATAGATAACAGAACTGAAATTTAGGTATGACTTATTTTTTGTCACTGCCTATGCTTGGATGTAGAACGATGGGAAATATTTTTTAGTAAAATTTCAGAAGTAAGACTATGAATAGAATAATTCAATCTTTTCAACAGTGTTAGTAGATATCATCCCTTGTTTCTCACATGGTTATTTTTGCCTATATGATCCCGTCTATATTGATCACTAATCTAATATTGAACTTTATGCATATAAATTCAACTTGTATTACGGTTCATTCTTATGTTCGCATTATAATTGCGTTGAAAACTGAAACTAAAAACTTAAGGTAATTTTTATTTTATTTAGTCATATATTGATTTAATTGGGGTCTAAAACAAGAATTTGTGCAAAATTTATAAATTGCTTAAAACGGGTCGGATTGTAACTCAGACATGTTTGATATGCCAGACCTTTAGACTTTGTCGATCAAAATGTCACAAGAATTTCAAAATGAAAAGTGTGAAATGGACCAAAGCTTATAGACGATTACATGGCAAGGAAATGACTTAGGTAACAAAATTCACTTGTACAATTTAATGGCTTGTTTTTCGCTAATTAAAATAGTCAGTATCTTACGGTTTATTGATTGAACTTTGAATGATGTTACTTTTGAGTTTAAGAGGAAGCGTAATAGACCAGAAAGGATGACTGAAACCTCGCTGTGAACACACTCAAGGCAATCAAGGTGATCGATAAAGTCAGAAGCTGCTGGGGGGCAACACACATTTAGAAGAGGTCAATATTCCTCAATTATTATCTAACTTGAATTATTATGTCGTGTTTTTTTTCCTGCTAACTTGATGTATATGATGATGACGTTGCAAGTTGAAGCTTAAGGTTGCAAAGGAACAAAAAAGAGGCTAAAAAGGAACATGAACAACATCATCATATGGTGGTTGCCCCATGTGCCTTGGCTAGAGATATATCTGCTACAACTTCTAAGGCCAATGTGAAAGTTAAGGTTCAACGTGAATTTGATGATAACCGGATGGAAGAATGATTGTTATCTTTTATGCTTAAATGTTTATGTGCTCATATCTTTTTACCTTGTTAACATCATGCATTTCCTGATATTTGTAACTTTAAAATGATTGGAGTTATCAAGTTTTGACATGTTTTGTGTAGTCTGAAAATATTTCATTGAGCATCCTTTATGTTATATTTTGCATTATATAGTGCAAATAAGCAATAACATTATATAGTGAAAATAATCAATCTTAAGCTAAAACAACATATCAGTATTGAGGTCATATATGTGTATGGTATGTTCGAATCTATAATTATCAATAATGAATTATTAATAGGAATAAAAAAAAATACAATTTTCAATTTAAATAACATGATGTGAGATTTTGTATGATTACCCTATTATGACCAATGATGCACTAAACATACAAACAGATGTCTTAATTTGTTCATCGATGCCCTAATAATATGTTCATCGATGCACTAAATATACAAACGGATGCCCAATTTCTAAAGATGCACTAAGCATAGAAATGGATGCCCAAATATGTAAGTGCTACCAAATACAATAACATTGTATGTAAAGCCCTCGAAGAGCATGTTCTACGTGTAGAGAATTGACAAAAATCTCCAGATATAAAAAGATATTAGACAAAAGTATTGCAACCTTTACACTCCATGTACAAGGCAGTCATATCAAATTTTGACTTGATACAAAATTTTTGGTTTTATTCTGCACGCCCTATCGAGATGTTGTCCATGAGCTTTGGCTAATCTATCACGCATAATCTTCAAAGTGACCTAATTGTGAGTTAAAAATGAATATTACATGATTAATACAGAAGATGAAACTAATGTAACATGCTAAAACAAAATTCAAAATTTGATCCTGGTGAATAATGATGAATTTTGACCCAGTTACAAAAATTTTGACCCGTTAACTTATAAACAGGTCTACTCAGGTTTTTTTAATGTCTTATATGAACAAGTTAAAAATAATAGCTCTTCATGCAAATTTATGTGCTAAATACCGTCACAACTAATTATATAGAAAACTATGTTAAATGGATAGGCAGACTGATAGAGGTGTTGACAACACAAGCCAACTTTTGAGTTGACTCGCCAACTAGAGTTGGAGCCAAGATATGCTACTGCAAGCTTAAAAGGGCTTGGTTCAACAAGTTTAGCATCAAATTAGACTTGATAACAACATATACAGTAATAATCAAGAAAATTACCGGAATTATGCCATGACAAGGGCCACCCATTACACCCCATAATCCAACACTTGTATCGTACCTAAACCAGAAACAAAAATAAAAAATAATAAGGGAAATGTACATGCTTATTTATATGAATTTCAGAAAATACAAAGACAGTTGGGTTATACTAACTATATTGTTAAGTTGCAGCTGATTGTATAAAGAAACTGATCCACAACAAACCTTTCTTATATTCGTGAGCAACTTCATATGTTCTTCGGGCATAACTTCCTTAACAACCTCAAGGCCACATTTCTTCACAAGCATTTCAAGGAGCAACTTCACCTGTAGAATAACATATGATAATCTGAGGTTTTTTCCAACAATAATTTAGCAAATTCTGGCTTAGAGAATAAAACTGAACTTGCAAATGATTTGACACTAAACTTGCAGACGAATTAAAACAAAACTTGCAGCTACGAACCAATAATTAAGTGAAGTTGCATCAACAACACAATACATTTCTTAAAAAATAGAATGGTTCCATTGTTGGACTCATTACAGTGACGAGGCAGAGGTCATAAACACAACTCAACCCTTGATTGTTGAGGAAGGTGTTTGAAGCTTTAATGTTTCCATGATCAAGCTTTCCACTCGCTTGTGTGTGGATATGAGGTATCCCTCTTGCTGCTCATATGGCTATTCTCAATCGGATGACCCAATCAAGCGAGGAATTTTGTTTGCTCCTCTTTTCGCTACAATATTACAACTCCATTAATACAAAAAATAGGCAGCGAGCTAAAATGAGTGAGGCTGAAACAAGTTTATTTGGAAATGGGTAGATTTGGGTATATATTGAATCATTACAGAAAAGTTTTGAAAGTTAAATATATCATAGCCAAACGCTTCAAAACCTCCTAAATTGCTTAATTTAAAAAATCTGGATCATTACATTAGATTTTGTGATCACATTTTAATTTCCTTCACTAAGAAAATGATGGCAGGTCGATTAACCCAGATTTCCCTTGTTTTGACCCATTCTAATTTCATTAGATTTGGGACAAGAGTTCTAAGACAAAAGACGGCATGTAGAGCTGGGATTGCTAATAAACCAAAAGCACATGACCCGATTGGATATTACAAATAACCAAAACCAAACATTGAGACGAGAAGTATGGAAACCTGTAGTAGTATGGACCAAAAGAATTAAAACCAGAAAATCTCATTTCAACTCTTAGAATAACGTAACTAGCAGCCTTACCCATACTAAAAGTTGAGAGCATATGACGAGCCACTCGTGATATAAAATAGTACGCCCTAGTGACCGGTAGATCGAGCAAAAAGACCTTATCATTGAGGTGTATCTGCAACGAACATCTAAAAAAATTATCACGATGTGCATTAGTAATCTAACCATAGATACTAATTAAATGTGATGCCCTAATACAATACAAAACTGATGCCCTAATATAGCCTTAATACATATGCAGTAAACAATTCAACTCATGCCCTAATACATTACTAACAGATGCCTTAAACAAATGAACAAGTTGATGCCCTAAGGCATGATGCCCTAATATAGCCTTAATACATATGCACTAAACAAATAAACTGATGCCCTAATACATTACTAACAGATGCCATAAACAAATGAACAAGTTGATTCCCTAAGACTATGATTCCCTAAGACCACGATGCCCTAATATAGCCTTAATACATATGCACTAAACAAATAAACTAAAGCTCTAATACATTACTAACAGATGCCTTAAGCAAATGAGCAAGTTGATGCCCTAAGGCATGATGCCCTAATATAGCCTTAATACATATGCACTAAACAAATAAACTGATGCCCTAATACTTTACTAACAGATGCCTTAAACAAATGAACAAGTTGATTCCCTAAGACCATGATTCCCTAAGACCATGATTCCCTAATATAGCCTTAATACATATGCACTAAACAAATAAACTAAATAAACTGATGCCCTAATACATTACTTATAGATGCCTTAAACAAATGAACAAGTTGATGCCCTAATACCATGATTCCCTTATATAGCCTTAATACATATGCACTAAACAAATAAACTGATACCCTAATACATTACTAACAGATGCCTTAAACAAATGAACAAGTTGATGCCTAAGACCATGATGCCCTAATATGGCCTTAATACATATGCACTAAACAAAAACTGATGCCCTAATACATTACTAACAAATGCCTTAAACAAATGAACAAGTTGATGCCCTAAGACCATGATACCCTAATATAGCCTTAATACATATGCACTAAACAAATAAACTGATGCCCATATACATTACTAACAGATGCCTTAAACAAATGAACAAGTTGATGCCCTAAGACCATACTATAACAGGTGCCTTAAACAAACAGACAAAGTTATGCTATAACATGACTACAATTATTCATAAACATTTGCCATACATACGCTTCAAATTAACTAAATAGATGCCCGAAATCATTTCAAATATATGCATTTATTCTAACAAATATATGCCTTAATAATAACAAACAAATTCCCTAAATCTAATAGTCTTCATATTTAATAGTTTCAAGCCTTAATATATTTTTCAACAAATGCTCTAAAATATTTATGAACAGATGCCCTAACACATTTTTAATAGTATCCTAAACCATTATTAAACAACATATTATTTAAATCACTTATACAATCTTATCATTAAATTAGTGCATCACTTATGCTTCAAATTAGTGCATCACTTATACAATGTTATTCAGACATTTTAACAAACACTTGATGAGAAATTTTAACAAACACATTTTTGTGATGTATTTTTTTTGTCAAATTGTTTCATATGCCCTAATTTTTATTTACACATTTATGAATCTACGCAAACATCTTAATTTTACACATATTCACAAAAAAAACTATCATACCTGCTGTAATTATTGGTGGTAGCGTCCAATGGTTGAAATGATGGTACCGATGGTAATGGTAACCGCAGTGTGCGTCTAGTAATGGTAGTTTCCGATGGTAAAAGGTGGTGGTGATGGTGCCCGCTGTAATTGATGTCATTAATCGTCGGTGGTGATGTTGTTGGTGGTGCCCGCGGTAATTGATGTCAGTAATGGTGGAATCTGGTGGTAAATCGACGGTGGTGATTGTTATCCTGGTGGTTTCTGGTCAGTCAGATATTCAGAGGTGGTGATTAGAATGAAAATGAAGGTCGTGGTTTGTTATCCCCTTTTTATTGTTTTTTAAATGTTTGCATTTAAGTTTGATACATTTTCAAAATCTACCTTATAATTTTGTTTTCTAGGTTTTCTACGAATATAAGGTTTTCTCTAGAACCCATCCTATATATACATATATATATATATACATATACATATATATGTACATATATATACATATATATATACATATATACATATTACATATATACATATATACATATATATATACACACACACACACAATAAATTATATATTATATTTTATATATATATATATAGATATATATATATATATATATATATATATATATATATATATATATATATATATAATATATATATAAAAGATACATATTAAAATATACATATATATATATATTATAATTTATGTATATTTATATGTATATTTATTTGTATATATAGATATATTTATATACTATGATATATATATTATGTATATTTATATATATATTTATATATATATATATATTTATATATATAATATATGAGTGTGTGTATTGTGTATATATATATGTATATGGGTATAATATAATGTATCATGTGTGTGTATAGTATATATATATATATGTATATAAATCTATTATATTATGTATTTACATATACTATATATATTGGATTAACTTATATATATACACTATATCAATATATATATACAGATACTATATATTATACATATTAATAATATATATACATATACATTATATTTATATTTTATGTATTTAGATTATATATACATTTTATATATATATATATACTTATATATATATATATATATATATATATATATATATATATAGGGATGGGTTCTAGAGAAAACTATATTTTGCTAGAAAACTAAACAGATGCACTGAAAAAAATCAAACGGATGCCTTAATTTTTTCAGGCTATATAAAAGATTTTCAGTGCATCCGTTTAGTATTTTTAGTGCATCTGTTTGAGTTTTCTAGGTTTTCCACCGAGATTAGGTTTTCTCACGATCCCGTTCCTATATATATATATATATCAAAATTTAAATTTTCCCATATCTTGTCACTTAGGACCTTGTTTATAAAATTTATTTTCTTAGATTTGCTTGAGGGCAAGCAAAGTTTTAAGTGTGGGAAATTTGATAACACTCAAATTATACATGTTTCTATACGCATTATCAATGCTTTATATATATATAAACCGGTTGAATATAAGAACTTTTGATATATAATAGAGTATATTTGTCATTGTAGGTTCTTGGAACGTATCGTGGAAGAAAACGGAAGAATACGCGAAGATTTGAAGCTTAAATAAAGAATTAACTGAAGGTAAAGATCTCCCGATACATGTCCACTGTTTTGGCCATAACTTGAGCATACGAACTCCGTTTGATGCGATTCTGGCGGCCACGCGTCCGGTAAAGAATTCTCTACAACT
>BQNB010042807.1:0-19718 GCA_026074375.1 Tanacetum coccineum | reverse complement strand
CTGGAACCTAGAGTGGACAAACATAACCTCTTGCGAGGTGGTAGCTCAGACTCGGGAAGATCATCCCTACAGTCAACAGGTAGTGGTATGCATAGAGATGGTGGTAGTGGTGGTAGTGGAGGTGATGGTAATGCAGCAGTAACTACATCAATAAGGGCCTGAGTAGATGCTATCTTGAGTGTTTGGATTTGGGTTGGACACCCAGGTGATGGTAGTAATGGTGATGGCATAGGTGGTGGTGATGACTGTGTAGGTAGGGTCGTGCACCTAGCAAGGCGCTCTCCTACAGAGGGTGGTGATAGTGAGATAGGTGGTGATGGTGATGGAGTAGTCATGGCTAGAAGTCTCACAACCTCTGCCACTGGTAGAAGGGATATGAAAGCCTGAGGTCAGACGGTAATCCTAGCCCCAATAGTAATGTCAGTGGAGGGTGGTGGTATAACAGGCTCTATTCCCTCAGGTGGGGAAACAGGCTCATCAGTAGGTACAACAATAGCAGAGTCGGCTGAATCTAAGTGCTCCTCCTCCTCCTCCTCCTCCTCGTCTTCATCATCCTCATCCTCATCATCGACGTCATCCCTAGATGAATCGTCGTCATCATCACCTCCATCATCTCCCCCGTCTATAGGATAGTCAACCAGACCATCCTCTGTCTCATCATCCTCATACTCCTCTAGATCCTCCTCAGGATCCGACTTAGTAATATACCCGGGTGACTCAGCAGTAGGTAAATCAATGGGAGGTAATGGCTGCTCCTCAGATGGGAACACATGTTCATCCTCCAATGGTATATACTCAGGGTATACAGGCTCTGACACATAATCAGGATCATGTGCCTGTACGAACATAGGCTCACGCTCATCCTCGTCTTGAGGAATTGGCAGTGTTTGTGGATCCTCTGGGCCTGGTATATAATCCGGTAATAGTGGGGCTACCGGCTGAATCGGGATTCCATCGTATCCGTATACAATGACTCATGGAGAACCTCCATCAGATATCTCCTCATCGGCTCCCTAGAAGACTCTGCCTGGCTCCGAATCGGTGTAAACAGAAGTGTAGGTAACCGCAAATGACACAGAAGACATGACTGCTGCAAAAGCAAAAATAACTTATATAAGTATTACTTATAATAGAGATCGTCATGTTATGTCTATAAGTTTTAATTATAAGAATCTTATAGTAATATACGTAGTATAATTTATATACGCATATATCAATCATGTAAGCACTTAGTAAACCACTAATGCTAAAATAATGTGCATTATGTAAGCATATATGTGCTAGATGTAAACAAGTAATGTATGTATGTCCTGTACAAATCCCATTTGTAAAAACAGTGTTTGAAAATGGTTATAGTCCAGACAAAAACTTTTGACCTGGTTCTCTATAACCTTGGCTCTAGATACCAATCTGTAACACCCCCAAATCTGGGTTGCAGCGGAATGTTGAATATCCGAGGGCGTTACTTCATAGATCAATAGCACAAGATATGAGAACGACCACTAAACGTGTCGTTTAAAAAGATACATTGGATTTAGCAAAATACTTGTTCATTACATAAGCCCATGGCTTCAAATTGTTTGACAATATAAGTAAAGATTTCGATTTATAACAAATATCTCAAAATGTAATACTCCCAAAATCTTTAGTATTGACTCTCTCCAAAGAGTGACCCCCAATGTATCTTGGCACCTCGTGCTTTATTGACCTGAGAAAACATGCTTAAAATGTCAACATAAAGTTGGTGAATTCATAAGTTTATGTAAATCAATTGTAAGATCGCAAGATTTCCAAGTGTACGATTAAGTAACAGATGCAAACATCATAAAAAGTAATTTACGATTTCCTAAGCTCATGACACCGAAGCTCGACGTATATGGATGCAATAAATTGCTAATAAATGCCCCTGGTTGATGTTCTAACCCGCAACATCCCAAATCCGACATGGTATACGTTTGTTGTCCGGTAGACCGACACAGTGAGCGCTACTCACCCAAACGAGGACGTTAATCCCAAATAGATCTATTTATAACATTCACACTCGCAATCTAGTAATTGACAGTTCATGATAAAAAGGGCACAGTGGGTTATCGCTACTTAGGAAAACACGTAATCATAGTATAAAATGTACACTTGCTTCCAATTTGTAAAACAAAGCATGTTCTCACCCAACAATGTAAATCATTTAAATAATTGTAAAACATGGGGCTATGAACTCACCTTAGCAAATAGTCCTCTGAAAATGATAATATATCCAAGTACGGCAAATGAATCACACCGTCAAATACCTGAGTAAATACGACCAGTCTTAGTCTACAAGTTTAGGCTAAAGGCTTAATGTATAAACTACAATAAATTGCTAGTTTATATATACTGTTATCACTTGTGTGATGGTGCACATGTTTATTGTATTTGTATTCACATGTTGGCTCTTGGGAAGGTATACGATTTCACACGTTTTAGTCTACGTATAAACGTTATTAATAAATATTCCTATTTATTAAGTCGTCAGTTAACTTGTATAATATCCAAATGTAATTCGTCCGGTACACTAAGTGTTTATAAAATAACTTTTGTTTATAAAGTTCCTTAGGTTTTCTATAATTACAATTACAGTCCTTATGTTTATGAAATATAGTATTTACACCTTAAACCCTTAGGTTTCCAAAGTTACACTTTTAGTCCTTTAACTTTTCAATAATTACACTTTAAGTCCTTATATATTTCAAACAGCCCCTTAAGTTTCTGGAATATCAAAACAGCCCCTAAAGTTTATAGAAAATAGTTTTGACGGTTTTAGTCCCCCGAATATACATGTTTGCACTTTTAGTCCCTTAATCTTGAAAAAATCATATTTAAGTCCAATTAAGTTTTGGAAAGTGGCAATAGGTTTTATTAGGTTTAAATAAGCCATTTAAGATGTCTCAACCTGTAAATAAGCTTGGTGAGCTTATTTCGAGCTTATTGGACCCGATATAGTCCATTAAGCATTCCAAGGGTCCATTTAGGATTTAAAAAGTACACGGGCTCTCAATAAGCTCATTCAAACTTATTGGAACTGTTAAGGTTGAAAAATAAGCTCGGATGAGCTTATTTGAGCTTTTTCGAGCTCATTGGGCTTGTTAGCCCAACAACCTTAACCCGTATGTTTTCAAAAGTCCATTAAGCATTTCCTTAATTGGCCCAACTCATTTTCTTATCTTATTAAGCTTATTTGGGTCTGTTTTAAGCTGTTTTACCTCGTGGCTTATTCAATAAGCCATTAAGCTTTGGTAATGGGCTTTTGGGCCCATTACGAGTCCGATAAGGGTTGTTCACGTTTGGGCTCAACCTCTTTGGGTCCATTAACTTGTCTAAGGTTGTAACAAGCCTCATAAGCTGTTTAAGCTCACAAATAAGCTGCCGAAGCTTATTTGTGGCTTATGGGCATTTGGTGGTTCACGATAATGGGCTAACAAGCCCATTATGGGTTTGGTTTGGTTTCTAATGGTACTAAGGGTCCATATTAGTTTCAATAAGCACATAGGTTTCTTAATAAGCCCGAGGGCTCTTATTAATAAGCTATGGGCCCACCAGACCGGCTTATTGGGCCTGTTTGGGTTTAATGGGTCATGCATGGCCCGTTATGGTTTTCCTTAGCACTTTGTTACCCCAAACGAGTTTAAGATCCTTTTAAGCCCTCGATAAGCTCTTGTGAGCTTATCTATAGGTCGTGGGTCTTTGTTAATGGGTTGTTGGGCCGGTTAGGCCCATACATGGTTCGGACGTGGGCTGTTGGGCCCGATAGGGTCCATTTGGTTTATCAAGGCTCGTGTAGGGTTTCGTTGAGCTACTAGTAGTCATTTGAAGCTCATTTAGCAACCGAAATGGTTGTGTTCGTCACATGTAAAAGTCTAATGACGTCGTATACACTTTCCCAAGCCACGATATCGCGTTTGTTTCAAAAGTTTACGTATAGTTTTTATTCAAATTCGTGTATATGGGTTTTTGGTTCGCGTTGTGTCCAAGTTGTTCATATAACTAGACGCCTTAAGGTTTCACTTGTTATTAAGTCATGTTACGTACTTTTCTTGTATTCCTCGCACCACACAAGGTCCAACATATGCATATACACGTACGTGTGCCACGCATGAGATGAACCATGCGTGTTCACGTTCATGAACAACTTGCTAATCACATAAAACTTGGCCTACGCGACTAAATATCAAAGAAACATTTAAAATATGAAGTGTACAAGTTCGACGCGACTTACAAAAGGTCCTAGGGCTTGTTTCGAGTGTACGCGAGCAATGTGACAACCCCACGTATGAAATACACGACCAACCAATAAACCAAAGCTCCAAAGCTTAGTGTACACCCAAATCTTGGCTCGTAAACCTTCTTGTGACCTCGTGTGAATATCCTAGGAGTTATTTTGGGTGCGAATGGAAAGTGTAAAGGCGTTTGTTTGCGGTTTGTGATCCGACGCAAGAAGAGAGGATATGTTTGAGTTGTTTGGGTGTTTTGCGATTTGTAAGAGTGTAAAAGGGTAAGAGTGAGTGAGTATTTATAGGCAAGGTTCCTAGTTACATAACCCTAGTCCTAAACAAACCAAAACCGGCTCTAATCCTAGTGGTTTTGCAATTTCTAGTTAACCACACCTTGTTTTGTTAAAACAACCTAAGTACAGTCTTTAATTGCATAATCTAAGTACACGATTACCTAAGATATGGAAATCTTAAGGTTTTATGTAAATACATGCATGTAGCCTCGGTTATAAGGGCAAAAGAAGTCAAATGAGTTTTATCCATTGTGTACTAGTTATCTAGGGAACATTAAGGACTAACATTAATTAAAGAGGGTTTGTACAAGTACTTAGGGAATCATTTGGAGATTTTCTAGTTGTTTTGATCCCATAATAGGCCCTAGTAGGTATTAACACAAGAATTGATTTAATTTTGTGTTTAAGGTTTATAAGTGGGTATTGGTTTGAGTTTAGGTATTTCCGGGGTGTGTCCAAATGTATTTTATTGCGAAACGTAAGCCTTTTACGTGACCAAATAAAAATAAAATACGCAAAGTTAATAATTATCTTCTTAATAATTATATAACACTTGTTTGATGCAGACCTTAATTTATTTAATGATCGTTTACATTAATTGATTATTTCTAGTCTACGCGATTTAGCTTAAAAGTTAAATTAAAAGTAAACGCGTATCGGACCAAAATAAATGGTGACGAATAATAGGAGTCGTAAAATGACCTAAAATTGAGAAATGTTACATTGTAGGTGAAGCATCAGTCGGTAGAGGTTGATCCTCAATAGGTACCTCATCGTCAGATGGTACCAAGTCCTCCGGATACTCTTAACCAGGTACGTAATCTGGTTAAGGTGGGTGCTCAGGAGCAGGCACGTAGTCCGTGATGGTGGGTTCTCGGGTCCGGGCATGTAGTCAGGCGATGGTGGTACCTGCTCTGGAAACTGCGACGCCTCCTTTGGTGCCTATGGCTCATCATCAGATACCCACTGAAATCTCCATGGCTCGGAATCAGAATAAACAGGCGTGTAGGTAACTGTCGAAGATGACATGACTGCTATAACAATAAAATTAACTTATATAAGTATAATATATAAGACATGTATAGTAATATACGTAATATAATATAAGTACGTATAGATTATGTAAGCAGTCAATGTAAACAAATAATGTATGTATGTCCGTGAAAAACTTTTGTATGATGCAATGTTTGAAAACGGTTATAGTCCAAGCAAAACATTTGACCTGGTTCTCAATAACCTTGGCTCTAGATACCAATCTGTAACACCCCTAAATAGGGTCGCAGCGGAATAAGGGTCTGAGAGTGTTACTTCATAGATCAATAGCACAAAATGAGATAACGACCTCTAAATGAGTCATTTAAAAATGATACATTGGATTTAATGAAATTGTTTGTTATAGAAGCTCAAAGCTTAACTTATTCATCCTTGAAAATGTAAAGATTTTAATACGTAACAAATATATCCCAAATGTAATGCACACAAATCTTTATGCAATATGACTCCCAAAATGACCACACCCAATGTATCCTTGCCCTTGTACCTTATTGACTTGAGAAAAACATACTTTAAAACGCCAACATATAGTTGGTGAATTCACAGGTTTACGTAATGTATAAAGTAGGACCACAAGATTTCAAAGTGTAAGACATGTACCACATACAATATCTTAAAATGTAATTACGAAATGTACTAAGCTCATGACATTGAAGCTACAACATGTATGTATATGCAAATTAATGCCAATAATATGCCCGTGTAGATATTCAACCCACAACATCGAAATCCGACATGGTATACGTCTATTAGTTCGGTACCACCAAAACTAGTAAGCGTTACTCACCCAAACGGGGATGTCAATCCCAAATAGATCTATTCATGACATTCACGCTTACACCCAGTAATTAACAATTCATGATTTATAGGCATAGTGGGTTATAACTACTTAGGTAAACTCGTAATTTGTTTAAAGTGTACTTGCGTCCAAATGTAAAACAATGCATGTTTCTCACCCCAAAAGTTGTAAATCATTGGAATCGTATAAAATGAGGCTATGAACTCACCTCTAGTGAAGTCATTGATTATATAAATCAAGTAAGTGAAATGTCTCGCGAACTCCGAATGCAACCTAATTAATTATAGGCCGTATGAGTATAATGTATTTAATATAAATGACACAATATAATTTATAGAGTTACTTCACCGCCTAACAGTTTTTGTTTAAGTTATAAAAGTCGAAACCATATTTAAATCGTACTTGTTATATAAATGTTTAAGTATTTGTATCCATAAAGAAAAATATTATTGTTGTCCGACAATTGATTATTTGTTGATAATACTTGATTTAATATTTTTATTTTTTATATAATGATATTATATAAATAGTTTAATTGTTTTATAAAATAATATTTATAAAGTTAAAAACGTATATAAACATTATATAAATAATACTATAATATTTCTTAAGGTTTTTATAGCCCAAACGGACCCGAAAATACTCGTAAACTACTTTTTACATTTCAAACAGCTTTGTTGTATCTTATAAAAATGCAAAAAATTGTTTATAAAAATTAATTAGATTTTGTAATTTCTATTTATCTAAAATCTTTAAAAACTTATAAATTACTCATTTTAACTCCGTTTCGCTTGTTCTTTATATGTATGAAATCGTGACGAGATAAACTATTCAAATAAAATACCAACAAAATTTATAAAAATCTGTGTCGAAACAGTAAACTCCAACTGTTTTTATAAAATCATTTTTTCAACTATTAATCTTACGAAAATTGTATCTCCTTCGTTATAACTCTGTTTTTCAAGTTCTTTATATGCACGGTTTCCTATTGAGATGATCTATCAACATAAAGTATTTATATTTTTTTATCAGATTCGAACAGTAACAGTTTTTATAAAATAAATTAAAAAAACACTTTTATATATTTAATTATCGTAATCTTGTAAATTTCATAACTTCAACGTTATAGCTTCGTTTTTTGAGTTCCTTATATGCTTGGAATCCTCATAACATGTACTATTTAAATCAGTAGGGTTTATAATTTATAAAAATTCGTATGCTTATATATTACACAAACTATTGTGATATATATAAATATATATATTTATTTTTATAAACTTTAACATAATTAAATTATTACAAGTCCTCTAATTTAATTAATAACAAATCTTGTGTACACTTTATGTCTTCAAATTTATGATCATCATTCTTGTCCAAATAAAAAGTCTAAATAGCATGTCCACGCAACTATTTATTTAGAAACTTTATAAATAAACTATTTAACAATTAAATCACCAAATTAATTTATAAATTAACCAACACTTGTATAAAGTATGTTCTTGCATTTTAAACACCATTTCATCATAGTTTATTATATATTCGAATTATGCACATGGTTGTTTTATTCTATAAACTTATAAAATAAATCATAGGTGGTGATTAACAATATAACAATTATATAAAATATGAAAATGAATTATTTGAAAAGATTAGAGTTTATGTTAGACCTTGTGATAATGGATGAAGATGATACACAAATCAAACTCAAGTATTTAACCCTAAATACTTATCAAGAAACCCTAATTATATCTTGAAAACCCTAACTTCTTCTTTGAATTAAACCCTTGCTAAATCAACACCAAAGCTTCCAAATTACCTTGATATATCTTAGATAGCAACCCTAATGATACTTGTATGATTATAAACTAGCTAGAATCAAAGCTATGGAAACCCTAATAATAATTTATAAGCCGTGGGTTTAATGGAAGAACAAGAGAGAAAAAATTATTTGTTTACATGCAAATGGAAAGAGTATGTTAGTCTTACCTAGGACTTTCCTTATATAGTCAAATGCAATGTGGAAAAAACCTTAATCAAACCATGTCTTAGGAAGTGGTTTAGGTACAATGTATAAGGTGCTCTCCTCCTCCCTAGGAGGAGGGAATGGCCAAATGATAGGGGGAGGATAAGTGATGTGTCAATTTATGGAGATATGGGATTTAAGGTGGTACTTGGTGGTTTAATAACTAGATGATGAGATTTTAGTGGAAGGTTTAGGATTTATTTGTGTTATATTATTGTAGAACCGGCCACAAGGCTTATTAAGTGTAAAATGATGAAATTTTTGGGTATTGGGTATAATAGTGAGTATTTGTTGAAGTATAGATAGGTATAGGTGCTTCCGTGTATGCCTAAATGTATTTTATTGCGAAACATAAACGTTTTACGTAACCGATAAAAATAAAATATAAAAAGTTATAAATTATCCTCGTAACAATTATATAACACTTGCTTGACGTAAACTTTTACTTGTTTGATGTCCGTTTACGTTGAATAATGATTTTTAGTTTACGCAATTTAACTAGACGATGAAAATTAAAAGAAAACGCGTAAAACTCTAAAAATAAATAATGGAAAGTATTGAATCGTAAAATGACATGAAATAACGGATTGTTACAATTAGTTTTTATGTTTTAGTCCTATATTTATCCAACAAACCAAGTTTATTGCAAATAAATCTAAGTACCCCATAACAATATTGCCGAAGCGAAACATGTCGAAAACTTAAATATAGATTTAGTCTTAGTATCAATAGTCCAAAAACAACATAAGTCAAAATGATTAAGTATCGACATTTCCAAATATCAAACGGAATATGTGGATTAAGTAATAGAAAATAAGTCCAAAATAATATTAAGCCACCAAAAAGCCACGAAAATAAGCTGAACCACAAAAAGGTCAAAATAAGCCACGGCTTATTTTCGCTTTTTAGGCTATAGGTTTTATAAGCCCAAAACTGATGAGTATAACTTAAAAATAAGCTATTGAGCCACAAAGTACTTTTAATTCTTAAAATAAGCTACCAAAATAAGTTATAAAAGTATGACGAAAGTGGTAAATGACCAAGACTACTTCCTTTTTGTTTCTTTTGGAGTTCGAACTAAATAAGCCCACAAATAAGCTCACCAAAGCTTATAAATAAGCCAAATAAGCTATAATCTATATTATGGAAGAAACGTTATTTTTCCAACACAACCACTACATTAAAATGACAAAACCTTGTTTTCCCTTTTCTTTCTGGTTTGACCCAAACACACCCTAAATAAGTTTTTCATACGTTTTTGCTTTTGATTATTAGAAAAAGCATCGTACAACTAACATCTATGCATCATTAGACATTCAAAATTACAAATATTATTAAAAGAAAATGACTTACAAAAGAGGGTTTTGAAGATGAGATTAATACAAAACCAACAACCTAAACGTTTTTTATGTCCCAGCGACCATTAGCATCAACCCGAAAAAATTTACACCTTCATGTTCTTGATCAAAATCTCAAAAAAATATTGTTTGTATATGTGAAAGTGTTTGGACGCAAGATGAGAGAAGAGAGAAAAAAAGCTTTTGATTTGTGTGTATTTTGTAACTATGTGTTTTTGAAATGAAAAGAAAGAATAATAAGGTTGTACCAAGGAGACATTCTAGCTAAAATAATGCCTTGTGGTTCCCTTGTGGGGTTCGACCAACCATGGCATCCTAGGGGTTTCTTAGGTGCGTTTTGTCTCTTGTCGGGTTGTCTAACGATCATAGCTCGTGATTAAAACGTGACCCAAAAGTTCCTTGTATTTTTAACGGATGTAAAAATATGTTTAGTTCAACTTTGAATATTCACACCATAGGTCTTAAAGTTAAATTGTCTTAGATTAAGTATTGACCATTTACGGACATGTCGAAACGCCGTTATTTGTCATTTTAAGCCGTTTGCGGGACAACCTCCCAAAAATTGATCAAATATGGATATAATCATCCATATTAAGATAATTAAAGAAATAATTGGCCTATTGATCAAACGTATAGTAAATTGACTACCGTTAATACGGTAACTGCTCTGATTGAAACAATAAAAGTCAAGAAGTCAAAGGACTAAATAGAACTTTATGAGATTGGGAAATCCGCAAGGGTTACAGTTTAGACATCTTAAAATGTTAAATGAAGTTGATTTAGAGTCATTAGGATTCTTTAGTGTACCGGGCTTGATTTAAGTCTCGTGTGGTTCTCCGTTTTCCGTTAGCTCAAAGAGAAATCCGTAAATTCACGTTTTATGCAAACGTTATTGAGAAATATGAATTAACTTAATAAAATAAGTTTAATAGAATGACCAAAAGTATTTAGACGTAATTTAATTTATTGTCGTGCCGGTACGCGTTGATGTTGTTTTTCGCTGAGCGCGAGAATACTTCCCGGTAAGTGTTTAAATGATACCGTAGACGTTTAGAAAATAGGAATTTGAATTAAAAGTGATTCATTTATATAGAAATACGATATTTAACAGTCGGTTAAACTGTAACCGTTATTCGTAAAAATAAGTCAACAAAAGTCAACTCTAAGTTTTCTCATAGAAATTTGAACTAATAGAAGTATGTAGATATATAGTCATAGTATTTTAGAATACTAAGACCTAGGAAAATTCACTGGTTATCACATTCTATCCCCCTTAAAAGAATTTCATCCTGATATTTCAACTCGGGTCATCAGGTATTATGGTGTAGAAAGAAGAGGTATAGGTGTTTAGCACTAGGTACTGTTTTCCTTTGTTCGTTCAGCTTCTAGAAATGAGGTTTCCATCGGTTTTCTAATGTGACTTAGTTCTAAACTCTAGCTTGGATTACTTTTAGAGGTGACGAATGTTTCATCAGGAGGCGTTGTAGGTTATCTAGCGTTTTTAGGTTGTCGGCTTTCCCGGCAGTCTGAACTGTGAGATTTCGACCGAGTGTTTGATAGTAGTCCAATTCGTGTCGTGTCCGTGTGATGTTCTAAGAAGTTTTGTGGTGTCGTCTATAGTGTCTTATTCTTACTTTCCAAGCAAATTTCGGTTCCTCGCTTTGAGTTCTCTCTTAGTTTGAAATCAAAATCTTATCTCGCCTAAGTTGCTTAACTTTTCTAACCAGAGTTTTATTTGGTTCTTCCATAACATGAAATCAAGTATCAAACTGACTTCCTATAGGGTGATAACTAGTTGATCATCGGCTAGGTTTTACTTAGGGTTCATCATATGTCAAGGTGAACGATTTCACTAATAAAACTGCTAGTCTAGTGTAACGACCTAGTCTACTATATTAGAATCAACAATTTTTATCTCTTCTTATTGTAAGAGGCTAACGCTTGTACCTAGAATTCAGTGGAGGTCAATTTCATCACAAAAGGATTATAAGTCAATCAGGACTTAGTGTTGTGGTCATAGCTTATGTGACATGGTCAAATATTACCAGAAGTTGAAATTATGGAATTCTATCCAAGTTTATCCTACTGAGTGGAAATGAGTGTCAGTCTAAAGAAATCATCAAGAGACTATATTGGTGAGGGTAAGCTAGCATGTCCTTGGGCAGAATTATCATAAACCTTAAGCTAGATAACAACTTTGAATCTAACTTAACTCCACAACTCAATCAAACTAGAATTGTGATGAAATTAAGCTAAGCACCAAGTTGTTATTACAACTTAACGCTTTTGAAAGGTCTGCTTAATTATGGGTTCGCACCACACAAACGAATGGGTATCTACGGTTTAGATTGATGAGATTAGCGTAGAGAGTTAGGGGTACAGTCGAGGCAAGTGAGTCATTCAGAGGGAAAATTTGTAAAGACTATGAGGGAGGAGGCGTCGTGTTGCAGAACATAATGTATCTATCGGGGAGAGGAGGATCGGTCATTCTATATATGGTCTTCATCAAAATTCAAAATAGCTTGCACAAAACAGGGTATAAGTTTATGTAGATTAGCACGAACACTTGTTACTAGTACATTCGATCAGATCGCTTTGCTTGAGGATGCGTTGCATCTCTAAATTGTGAAATGATCATCGTATACGAAGATTTAAGAAGTGATAATGAAGGCTTCTAAGTGTGACGGAGGTTGTTTCATGGTAATTGAAGGAAACGCAAAGGAATATCAAATTCTTAGTATGGGATTGGTAGTCATAGTCTTGAATTGAAATTATGGAGATGATATTCATATGGCACACAATGTCTTTTCTATACAGACACCAAGGGTCTTACGTATATGTTTTGTAATAAGGTTCTCATATTGAGTCATGTATTGTGAGCGAGGTTAGTAGAGGGTCGCGACGGTGGCATCCTTATTGCCTAGGAAGAGTAAGCGTAGTTCTTGATGTCAATACCAAAAAGAAGGGTAGGACCAGTTACAGTTTGAACAATGAGGATGAACATTGCTATAGGTCTCATAGTTGTCATAAAAATTTCAAAAGACAGCCCCTGATGTGAAAACATCATGGAGAAACGTGTAGTTAGGCATATGAGAAGTCAAAAGTGATGATCTACAAATCAAAGTTTCTAAGGGCAGACTCTGGTGTCAATGATTTAGAGCATTCGACAATTGTTATTGATAATCAAAGGTGTTCGGTTCATTTCTTATGGCTGAATAGTGGGTATAGTGCGTGTCCCTTCTCGGAGGCATGGTTCTTAAAGTTTGTTAACGACGTTTATTTGTGCAAACCATTATGAAATCTTGACCATAAATGTAGTTTGGAGCAACATTGTTTAATGTTTTCTTAATTTATAGTCATGTGAAAAGATGTCAGTAAAATTTTTGTATCGACTAAGAGATTTTTCATATGTGGTCTGGATTTTTGACTTTCAAGAAAATTGATGTCTGAACATGTGTTTGAAAGTTTTATATTTAAAACCATCAACCATAGAAATCCCAAATTTTATACTCCATAAAGTTTGTATGAAAAGGTTTTAATTGTATAGAAATTATAACCGAATGACCTCGGGTCATCCATATTTGTACCATCTTCGAAACACAAACACTAGGGCAGGTACTATTACTACGGCTGATGTGAAGAACTCATCCTAAGGGTATTACTTTCTCATAAATCCTTGATAACATCAAATATTTAATACTTTTTGGTGGCAAAATACCCCTTATATTACCTGCAAATGTTTCACTAACAATCAAAAACGAGATTATTTCTATCATTTTGTAGTTTTTAGGTGAAATACAAGAAAGTGTGAAGAAACAAGGGAAAAGGACTCAAAGTGTAAATATTTGAAGAATATTACGGCGCAACACCAAATATGGTTACGCCATAACATATATTAAGCAAGTACAAAGATCAAGAACAACTTTACGGTGTAACACCATATCTAGTTACGCCGTAAACATTAATTTGGAAGGAAATCTTACCATAGATAGAGTTACGACGTAACACCTCTTATGGTTATGCCATAACTATGAAGATCTACAAATATGGAAGGAAGATCACGTACTTATGGACATTATTTGAAGGTTATGGCATAACATCATATCTAGTTACGCTATAATAACTCCTTAAATATGGAATGCCTTGTAAGAAGGTTACGTCGTAACACCTTTATCAGTTACACCGTAACAGGTTCGATACCTATAATAGAGGTCTCATTCAAGCTATTCCGACATCACTTCATCCACAGCCAATTAGTGAGGCGACAAAGGCCTCTAACCTTCGAAGAATTCCAATTGGAGTCTAAGGAGATCACACTTTATTTACTTTTTGTATTTGATCGTTTAAATACGAATCCTGTAAGAATTATGAGCTTTCAATCTATGATTACTTTTATTTCTTGCTGTGTTTCCGTTACCATAAGCGGCTAAGCACTTAAAGTGCTGGCCTAGTTATGTAGTTACTGTTATTATGATTGTTTCCTGTTAGATTATGGTTTCGTTAGATATTCCTTTACTATCGTGTAACCCTGGGTTTTGGTAGTACGGGTGGTTTGGACCTGGCTTGCCCCATTATTAGATTATCTAGTCAATATGGGATCCATCGGGTACTAGGGAGGATCACTAACTCCTTACCTAGTGTAGGAACTAACTGGTCACCGTACTTATCAATCAATATACTTAAAAAGCACAGGAACTCTTTCAGAGAGGGTTAATAATCTGCATAGGTTATTAGATAAGTTTTAGAAATAGTTAGGATTAATCATTGCAACCTGGATAGCCTACCTCCCAGATGATTTGGGACTGATTCGCAATCGCATAAAGTATAGGATTGACTAAATATGCATATTTAAGTCTATTGACCTTATAAACCGCTAATGAAACCATAGTTTAACATTGCATAAGATTGCGTTTTCTTAACAATAGTAATGAAGTAACTAGGTTAGCATGTTTTCTCTCCTAATATCTCCAACCCTTTTAATTTTTAGTAATTTATTTTATTGTTATCAATTCAAAAACCATTTTCTAAACGTGACATTTCAAATTAAAACTAATTACAACTTAGCTCTTGGGACGACCTCGGATTTACCATTCTATACTACCCACGATCGGGTTCTCATCCTGTTAGTGCGTTGTTAGGTAGATTGAGTTTTATAAATTTAAAACTTGGTAAAAATATATTTTAAAATAAAATACGCATCAAGTTTTTGGCGCCGCTTCCGGGGAGCTAAAAGTTAGTAGTAATTTGAATTTTTGCAATTATGTCTTTTCTCACTTCGATCTATTCTTTAGGAAACATCATGGATGAGGTTGACATTGAAGATCTCACCATTGAACACTATCTTAGGCTGACACAAAAAAGTCAGACACCTAAAATGATTGAAGATATGACTATCGCCGAGTATTTAGAATACGAGAAAAAGGTAAATGAGAACTACATTAGCAATACTAAATCATATCTTCCTACCTATTTCGTCAAAAGTACACCAACCCATGACCAAATATGGGAATTTGCTCACTACTTTGATCCTAACCAACCAAGCGCCAAGTCCGATTAAGATTCGGAAGATATGGAAGAAGAGGTTGAATACATGACCGACGATGAAGTAGTCATGAGTGAGCAAGAGGAAAGTAACCATGGGAATACTCAGAACATTCAGCACTTTGAAGAAAAGGATGATGTTGACGAATGGTTGAACGCTGAGATAAAAAAACACATGAGTATGCAGGGAGTAGAGAACATAAAGGATGCCCTAATTAGCATCATTAAGTCCATTAGACATGGAATGAAAGATGGTATCATGAAAAGGCAATTTGAAGCCTCGACAACTAGTGTAAGTGATGAAGTATCTTTTATAGCCAGTAACAAAGTGTACAGAGCAGATGACAACACTTCGAATACTGCACCATGTCGATTACCCATGGAACTAAGCCCAGGAAGTTTTCTCATTCCTTTCAATATTAATAGCAATAATCTTTATGCTACTACCACATTATATGCTAAGGAAAATATCATGCCACAAAGAGTTTTTGAATATCTAGGTTTAGATAAACTTAGAGATACAAGCACCTTAGAAAATACGACATGAGCTAATGAGCCCTTAGGAACTGTCAATATTTTGGTGAAATTTAGGGAGTTAGAATTTCCGTGTAGTTTTGTTATTAAAATGGCTGAAGATGTGATAATCTTAGGAAGACAATTCCTCGAATCAACTCATGCCCAAATCGATGTTTTCAATGAAGAAATTTCATTTGAAATAGGCAGTAAGCAATTTAAATTCAACATAGATTCTTACCAAAGCATTGAGAAAGTTTACATGGTAGACATTGGACAAGAGGAGGAAACCCTTAATCCTCTTGAAATAGGAATAAAATTATTCTCTTATGAATCCCCTACATGCTTAGAATTTGAACAAAGAGCTAGGTCCTATGGCACTCCTAACCCACAGGATGAAATAGCAGAACCAATTAGTTTTTCACCAGAAAAAAGAAACCAATTAGTTTTTCACCAGATAAATGAGGATTAGTTAGAGATGGCATGTATGCAAACCCGTTCTGTAACCTATGAAGATGTAAATATTGAATGATTAGGAAGTGGCCGACATGATGCCCCTGACTCCAAAATTCTACTATTTGGATATAATGAAGTCTTCAGGTACACGAGCAGGGACACATACGCTGTGGATATGTTTTCACGATCGATAAAAGACAAACTGGAAAAGGGATTTACATGGGATTTACTGACTTTCATCAAGTTCGATATGGACAATAAAAATATCGATGATACAATACGGGAACTAAGGTATTACGAATGTGTATGTCTAAACAATGAGATTAGTAAAACATTCAACCCTCACATCGACAAAAACCTTGAACATCATTACCCTTACAATACAAACGATCCACTAGCACACCACATGGACAATCAGGAACAAGGAGAAAATAATCCTGGCAACCTATAAGGCAACGTCATGCAATTATTCAATTTGCGGACAGCTGAAAATCAGAATCAGGTCATAACAACCTACATACATCCGCGACCGCGAATTTATATTCAACAAATAGATTCTTGATGGTTACGATGTTAATGAAGAATATGCAAGGGAAATTAGTACCCCATATTCCAAGAGATTTGATGAATATAACAGGATGTTCAATAATAAGATTGAACATTTATCGAATGAGTACATTTTAAAAATAGGAAAGAAAAGGTATGTTCTGAACGATGTATGCGAAAAATGTCAACAAAACTACAAGAAAACCAATGAAGCATGGCACGACGAGGATGAAATGTAGCAAAGTAGAGAAGAGGAGACTAAATACGATCCTCCCTATGTTAACATTAAAACTCTTGAAGTAAAAAAATATTCTTATTAAAGGAGGACGTAGTTTTATATGCATTACTGATTATGAGGATGAAGCCTTATCATTAGGGCGTATGAATGGAGCATGATTTAAAGCTATGATTAGGAAAGAACAAGAGGGCAATAAGTATGTTTACAAAGTACCATAGAAGGGGCATAAGTCTAACTTAAAGACTCGTTAGGAAAGAACTAGAGGGCAATAAGTATGTTTACAAAGTAACATAGAAGGGGCAAAAAGTGCTTGTCGGGAGACAACCCATCCTTTATTTAATGAAATTTACTTTTTGCATTAGTGGTTTGCATGTTTCTTACTTTGTTTTGTAGAATCCAGAAGCTAGGAGGCAATTATCGAGACCGGCTCGATTCATAATCTTGTGATAACTTTGCTGAATCCACAGCAGTTACAACGTAACAACTTTAGTTTACGCCGTAACCATTACAGTTACGACATAAACCATTTCATGGTTACACCGTAACACCTTAAAACTTAAAATTTTACCACTTGATTACGACGTAACTATTAAGGTTACGCCGTAACCTCCTTCTAAATCCTTAAAAAAATAAGTTTTAAACATGTCTAAACCTTGTATACGTAAATGGACTTTGTGGGTATGCTCTCTGGAATCCTTCATGAGACTAAACTCGTCCACTTAGGCCACCAAGTGGTTAAAAGGCTTGTTGTATATGCTAAATGCAACCGTTATTCCTACGAAAGTGAGTTAGATTTGTATTTCCTGTACACTTCATAATTCTTGTAGAACAATTTTATGCTTTGGTTTGTTTTGTGATCACAAGGGATAAAGAGCTGGCGAGAAGACGGAAATAATCTAAAGATTTCTGCTAAATTTCAAATCTCGAAGCAATGCTCAGGGAGTTTCTTATCTTAATTCTAGTGTTTCCTTTTTATTTCATTTCCTTAATGTATAATAGGGACATTGTACAAATCAAGTAGGGGGATGGGAGTAGAATTAATACTTGACGTATGTTTTGCCTTCGATTTTCTAGTTTTCTTAAAAAATTATTGTAACATCCGAGAATTTTCGAATTTAGATGACGATGTCAATCTTTGACTTTTTGGGTCTGGCTTGACTTATAAGAACGATCATCTAAATCACGTTTTCACGACTCGGACTCTAAAGCAATTTGATGAGGCATGCCATGTCCTGACAACTTTTTAGTTTCTGCTCGTGACTGGATAACGAGCCGAAAAGGGTCTATAAAACCAACCGCAAAACATTATTCGATCAATATACCAACGCGGCGAACACACAAAAACAATGAAATTCGTTTTTAGTAATCAGTATTTATTAAATAAAAATAGTAAATATAAATTTATCATTCATTTCTAAGCGTTTTTGGAAAAAAGCGAGTATTTGGAAGTTAAAATTCATGTGTACGAAATTAAAGTTATCGGGGAAAATTTCTAAATTTAATCATCTTGATTTTTCTCTTAAAAATATCTAACGAGTATTTTTATAGATGTTATAAAAATATTTATGAAACATTATCAAGTGGATACTCATTTTTATCAGAAAAATGATTTGAAAAACAATGGCGCAAGTTTCGCGCGTTGAATCGTCCGTTAAGACGTTCAAACGAGCCCCGAACCAATAAGTTATAAAAATTTCTCAAAAATTTACACATATGGTCCCTGGGAGATAATTACAAAATGAACCCCAAAGTATATGACCCTTGTCACTTTCATTTGATATATATAAAATTTTTATATCACTTTTCATTTCCATCTCTAACAATACACACACACAAACAAATACACTCTCATCTCTCTCTCTCCCCTCCAAAATATCCGGCCACCGGCGCCACCATGCCGCCGCCGGAAAAGTTTTTCCGGCGGGTATTCCGGCCAACACCAAAAATCCTCCCCACCTAACGATCTACCCGATCCCCATATACACGCGCCTCCACGCGCCGCGGCCCCTTTTATTCCGGCAACCACAGCCGGCTACCAACACAACCATCATCATCATTATCATACAACCATCATCATCTCATCATCATCATCACCACGGTATCACCCTCATCATTATAACACCACCACAACCACGAACCGATTGGGTGCGTGTGGTTTTGTTATAGAAACGTATGGGTGTGTGGTTTTGTTAAAGAAACGAAGGGTGCGAGTGTTTGGTTCGGCTATACAAACGACGAGGGTGCGTTGGTTGTGGGTATAAACCCAGTGAGGGTGCGTCGGGTTGGGGCTCGGGGAGGGGCGTCGGGTTGTTAATACCCACAAGGGTGCGTCGGGCTTGTAACAACCAAGGGGTGTTCGGGTTTGTGGTAACAGCAACAAAGGGTCCGTTTGGTTTTATTCTCACAGAAGGGTGCGTGGGGTTTATAGCAGCAGCTAAGGGTGGAGTTTGGTGTGAGTATAAACACCTCAAGGGTGCGTTTGCTGTTTGCTCAGCCCACCCAAGGGGTGTTGGTTTCGGCGGGTCAGCAGCCCCCGAGCAGGCTGCGTTTGGTTTGTTGTGACACCTCAAATGGGGTGTGCGTCGGGTTGCGGGTTGGCAGCCAAGGTAGGGCTCGGTTGGTTTATATCTTCACCTCATAGGGTGCGTTTG
>BQNB010042806.1:21682-44279 GCA_026074375.1 Tanacetum coccineum | reverse complement strand
AAGGGGAGAAATAGTCAAATTCTTCAAAATTGATATTTTAAAATGTCATCGCGGAATAAATGGTAAAAGGTTTTTCAATAACGGATTATCAATTAAAAGGGAGTTAATGTATTTGTAACTCAATTGTTCTTAATATGTTATGGTTTTAAACCTTAAGGGACTAAATTGCATAATATTGGAATTAATAGTCTTAGTTATAAACTTAAGGGGTTCAATGTGTCATTTCTAAAAGATTTTTAGGCTTAGTGATAAATTTAAAAGCAAAATAGAAGTTGACTGAAACAACAAGGACCATTCCTGTCATTTTGAAACTTAGACCGGTTATAATGTGTTTAGCAACACATTTCGTTCACTCACACTTATTTAAAAATCCAAACACCCCTAAATACTCTCAAACGCATTTTGCTTCCTTCATCATTCAAAATTCAAATTCATTTTTCAAGCCAAAGGTACACGCATATACGTTCGTTATCCCTTTAATATTACTTAGATAAAATAAATTAGATCATAACTCCTTTTTGCACCCGTAATTAGTTATAAAACAAATTAGGGTTCATAAGTATAAAAGTTAAGTTTTTGTTTAATTTATTAAAGGGTTTTGCTCATAATGGTGCATCTAGGCTTCGCTAGAAACAATTTTAAATATATCTTAGCCATGTGTGAGATTTAATGTTTTTTGTGATATAAATAAAGCGAAACATGTGTTTTAGGGTAGAATAGTTGAGAGCTTGAGTTAAGTAGCCTCTTATGAGTATCCTTGTGCTATTAGAACAAGTTCTTGTCTCCTAAGAAACCATTTTTACTTGGAAAAATCATTTTTCTTGGCTCGATACATCTAAAATAGTATAAGTTTGCTTGTTTGGTGGTTAGAGTGTGTTTGTAAACTAATGAAGGCCCCCTAAGTACTTATTTCTTGTGCCAAATGTTCCTTATCATGTTTGCCATGAGTTTCTTCTCTATGTGTGCTCGAATTTGGATTAGCATGCTTAAAATGTTGTTTAATCTTGTGGTTAATGGTTCTGTGATGTTATGATTGTAATTGTGATGTTTGATGTGCTGTAAGGTTTTTAATTGGTAAAACTAGAGTTAAGTACCTTTGAATGAATCGAAATATGTCTTGGCTTGAATGAAGCGAAACATGTTTCCGAGCGAAACATGTTTCACTCATTTCAAGTGAAACATGTTTCCCTAATTCCAAGCGAAACATGTAAGTCAGTTCTAAGCGAAACATGCAAGGTTCATCTAAGCGAAATATGTTTGAAATTGTCTGAGCAAAACATGTTTAAAGAAAAACATGAACAGGTACATATTCCAAGCGAAATATGACATATTTACAAAAAGAAACTCTGTCCAAATTTTTTAAAATTTGTGTATTTCTTGTATAATTTGTCATATCTCATATCTTGCCATATATGTACTTGTATTATGTATTATCTTCTCTCTGATTGAATGTGTGTCCTAAGCTCCCTTGGAAATGTCTTGTTGACTTATTCAGTCGACTTTGACTACTAACCTTAGTTGACTTGTTCATAGAGTGTAGTAATTGTGTCATGTTTGCATGAAACCTAATCATATATCAATCGTATCATCTAGGATAACCAAACTAAATCAGTAAAATATATATGTTGTGTATTTAAACTGTATTGGTTCATTCTTAAGCAGAATCATGAATCCTCAAGAAACTCAACAAGTTGCTGCTCGTAATGAAAAGTGGGTTCCATTCTCTGAGAGGGTTAAGATCAGCTCTACCAATATTAGATTGGAAACTACTGTGCCACAAAAGGAAGAAACGTTTCAAGTGGCCATTGATCTCATCAAGAACTCCTCCTACTTCAAAGCTTTCACTATCTCTACAGATGTTCCAGAAATATTTATGCAGCAATTCTGGTACTCCATCAAGAAGCTTCAAGGCACAGATTCTTATGAATTCCTCTTAGCCAACAAGAAGTGTGTTGTCAATGCTGAAGTCTTTAGGATAATTCTTGATATCTGTCCAAGAGCAGAAGGTGTAGACTTCACTGATGTTCTAGATGATGATACTGCACTTGATTTTCTCATTAAGCTTGGCTAAAAATGTCCTCTATACAAGCACACCAACATGTTTGTGGATCACATGCACCAGCCATGGAGAACTTTGGCAGCAATAATCAACAAGTGTCTTTCTGAAAAGACTGCAAGCAATGACAAACTCAGAAAGTCCAAAATTGACATACTATGGGGCATGTTCTACAGAGAAAATGTTGACTATCCAGCATTGATTTAGGAAGACCTTGTTTTCCAAATTGATCACAGGAAGGAGAAGAAATCAAGACGTGAGAGTATGCCATACCCTCGATTCACCAAAATCATCATCAATCATTTCCTCAAACAACACAAGTCTCTCTCCAATCTCAACTATCAACACTATCATACAATCAAGGATAATGGTATTGTATGCTGACTCAACTTTGTCAGAATAGGAGAAGACTATCAGGATTATGGACTTGCCATTCCTGATGTGATGCTGAATGATACAATCAAGCAGTCAGAGTCTTACTAAATGTTCATCAAGTATTCCATAGGTCAGATTCTCCTAAAGAAGAGCAGAGGAAAAGGATCACAAGGGAAGAAGACTTCAAATACTCTTGTGACAGATGTTGATGTGTCTAAAGAGTTTGAACCTAAACCTGCTAAGAAGAGAACTACTAGTAAAAGAAGGGTAGTTAAGAAGAAAGTCACTATTTCTGCTGATGATAATATCATCCTAATCCAGACGTTGCTTTGGAGTTAGGTAAATCTATCAGCTTAACTGATGTTGAAGAAGCAGAAGCTGCAAGGCAAGTCCATGCTACGCATGCTAAGATCGTGACTGAATCTGTACCCAAGCTTGCTAGAATAATAACATCTAGTAAAGTGACTTCTGATCCTCCTAAAAAGCTTAAGAGTGTTCTATCTTTAACTCTTGAGAAACAAGTAGCTGCTAACATAATAAAAGCTCTTAAAGAAAGCAAAAAGCCAGGAGAAGACAACCAGGTACTGAAGGCTCAAATGAAGGAACTGGTAGCAAACCATGGGTTCCCAATGAGTCCACAGACGTCTCTGCCACCTCAAGTGAAAGAACTGGTGTTAAACCGGTGAGGAAAATGACATATTTGAAGAAAAGGTTATTCTTGAATGGGGATCTGAAGAATAAAGTGAATACTCTGAAGAAGACCTATTTGGTGATGAAGAGAAGGATGATAAAGATGGTGATGCTGATGATGAAGGTGATGACCATGTCAGTGACACCCAAGATGCTGATGATGCTGATGCTGAAACTGAATCTGATGAGGATGAAATCTATAAGTATAAGATTCATGTGCGAAAAGATAAGGATGAGGAAATGTCTGATGCTGAAGTTGTAGGTTCTGATAAAGGTGATGAAGAAGTTACTGATACAGCCAAAGCAGATGCTGAAAAGGCTTCAGAAGTAAAGGATGATGCCAAGAAGACTGAATTACCTCCAACAAGCTCAAGCTTATCTGTCTCTTCGGGTTTTGGTGATCAATTTCTTAAAACTTCTTCTGATACTTTTCTTATTGGTACTGTTAAGGATACAACAAATGTTGAGATCAACTCGCTGATGGATATCAAGATCCAATCTGAAGTTCTACAAATACAGTCTCAATCCGTACCTAGAGTACCGGTGTTTGTGATTGTTGAGTCGTTAGTTCTCACACCAATTCCTGAAACTCCTTCAGCAATAACTGTAACTACTCTACCTCCTCTATTTTTTTTCCACCATTCCACCTGTTCCTCTACAACAACAAACAATAGCACCAATCCTGACACCACCAATCACAACCGATGCTCCAACCGTCGCCACTGTTGTTCCAGAATCTAATGCACTCACCGCTGTTGAGCTAAGAGTTGCAAAATTAGAGAAAGATGTGTCTGGGCTGAAAACTATTGATCTCTCTGCTGAAGCTTTTGCTGCTCTCAAGACACAAGTTCCAACTGTTGTAGATGATTATCTTGGATCTAAAGTTGGAGATATTTTTCAAAAGGAGCTGCAGAAACACACGGCATATCTTATTCAGAAATACTCTCTGACGCAAGCTCTAGAGTCAAGCAAAATCAAGACTCCAACAATAAACCTTGAACAAGAATCTGAGAAGATCCCTTCAGAGATTCTCAAGATCAAGAAGGAACAATCTGAGAAGTAAAAGATGTCAAAGTTCACTATCAAGTCAACAGACAAGGCAGCTCTCAAAGAGTATGATCTGAAAAGCGCTCTCTATTAAATCATGCATGCTAATAAGTCTTTTAACATAAATCTTGCCAATCATCGGATGTACCATGCACTCATGGAAGCGTTGATTAAAGATGAAAATGCAATGGATAAGGGAGTTGCTGACACAGTAAAAGACCATAAGAGAAAGCATGACGATGATGATGATGAAGACCCTTCAGCTAGACCAAACTAGGGTAAGAAGACAAAGAGGAGAAGAACCAAGGAGTCAGAGTCATCCAAGAAGCAATCCACCACCAAAGAAACCCCAAAAGGTAAAGCTCTATCTAAAGGCTCTAAAACTGGTAAGTCTGCTCCGACAAAGGAACCAGTTAAAGAACCTATTGCTGAGGTGATAATGGATGATGCGGGTGATAATGTGGTTCATGATGATGATCAACCACAAGATACTTCTGAACCCAAGACAACTAGGACTCCGAATCCATAATGATTCAAGCAACCTCCAAGGCCTCCTACTCCTGATTCGGAATGGAACAAGCGCCAGGTTGTACTTGATCAACCCGAACAGTCTTGGTTCAATCAAATGGTCTCTGCTACAAAGGATCCTCTCACATTCAATGACCTCATGGCTACTCCCATTTATTTTTCCAAGTATGTGTTGAATCGACTCAAAATTGAAAATCTTACTTAAGATATCTTGTTAGGACCCGCCTATAATCTGTTGAAAGGCACGTGCTCTAGCAGTGTCGAATTAGAGTACCACTTCCAAGAGTGTTTCAATGCATTGATAGACAGGCTTGATTAGAATAATCTTGAAGGAGATCGTTACCCCTTTGACCTGTCCAAACCTTTTCCTCTGCAAGGTCACCCAGGTCATCTTACCGTTGCTGCTGATTACTTCTTCAACAATGGCCTGGAGTATCTGAAATCTTCTGATCTGGAAATAACGTACACTATGTCAATCACGAAGACAAAAGCAGCTAGGTATGAGATTGAAGGAATAGAAGACATGGTTCCTACGCTTTGGAGTCCTACCAAAGTGGGGTATAACAAAGATGCGTTGAAAGGGATCAAACATTAGGGTAAAGGGTGTAAACTATGGTACAGATCTCAGCTGAACAAGTTCTCCAAGCATAATGTGTATTCCACGAAGACAATTCTAGGGGTGAAGAGTGTAAGTGTCAAGAAACTTCATGGATATGGTCATATGGAAGAGATTGTTGTGAAAAGAGCTGACCGTCAGTTCCACAAGTTTAAAGAAGGTGACTTTGTGGATCTACACCTGATTGACATTAAAGACATGTAACTTCTTGCAGTTTAACACAAGCTATTCCACCTCACCGACAGCGATATTGTTGACTTTATTGTGGCTCTTTGTATGTTTACAAGAAGTCTCATCATCAAGAAACGTATCGAGGATCTACATCTTGGTGTAAAGAGTTACTAGAAGAAACTTAATCTCACTCCACCTCAATAGACCATTCTAAAAATAGAATTCAAAGAACCCTACACTCCATCTCACAAAACACGAGGCGTAATCTATGAAGATCTGACCAAACAAAAGAGAATCATGCGAGCTAATGAGCTATACAAGTTCTCGGACGGGACTCTCAAGAAAGTTTGGGATGAGCTTCATCATAGAATACGCGATTTTCATTTGGAATACAATACAGAGATGCCAAGGAGAAAGTGGACGGCTATTGGCAGAAAGAGGTTAGAACTTATGGTCGAGCTGATTAATAAGCAGATGTGTGAGAGAAGGATCATTCAAAATCTAGAAAGATTGGTTGGTGCTAGGGAACTCGAGATGGACTACAAAATGATAACACGCACCACATGATCGTTAGGTCCTATCTCAAAATCTTATCTTGTGAATATTGTAAATATGTAGCTTTAGACTTATAATAATAGGCAAGTATAAATAGTGTTTGAGTACGAATTTTTTAATAAATTCAAAAGTTTATAAATTAACGTACTCAACACTGGACATATAATACCCTCATTAATTAAGGGGGAGCATTAAAATGTTCCTAATACGGCTTGTTAATAATTGGAATATTTTTCTCCCCGAAAGCATCTATATATAAATCAATTAATATCCAAAATATTAAAAGATTTAACATTTTTGATAAGGGGAGAAAATGTGATTAAAGTATATGATTAAAGATGTGATTCTAAGGACTCAAGTGTGAGCTTCAACCTTCATGTGCTAAAAATTTTCGAATATCGATGCACGTGTTGAGGGGGAGCAATTTCTGAAAAGTAAAACCATCGAGGTACTAAACGTTTTGATTTATATCATAAAGTACCTTGATCGATGTTTTCAAATGGTTTTAAGGCTGAGAACAATACCAAAGACCGACCATGTTTGTAATTAATTGGAGTTATAAGGTGGTTAAGATTAGGTATTCGTTCCCATGATCCAGCCAGAACCGGAGGGATCTACCCAGGGACATTTCATTAGTTAGAATAGAAGTCCTTAGGTACAATGAAAAAAAGAGTAAAGTGAGAAATAAGAATAATGCAGACTTGGACAGAGCTAACACTGGAACAAACCCAACAAGGTGTTAGTGATGAAGTCTAGGTAAGCATTGAAAGGGTTGAAAAATGAAAAAGAAAAGTGAAGATAAAGGGTGAAAAGAAAGAAGCCCTCCTTACACTTAGGCAGAAACCGGGTCAATACATAAACTGTCAGAAACACTAAGCTGTTGTCTGGTATTGAAGACAGTCGTCATGGACCCAGTGACGCAATGCACAACCCTCTCTATCCACTCAAAGTAGGAAAGACTTTGTTTCAAAACTCACGGAGATTACACATATTTCTATCGACTTTCTCACTCCGAGTTAGTTAGTATTGAAAAGGTGGAAATCAGCTTCAGCCTTCGATTACTAAAATTAAATGTGCACTATCGAGTCTAGAGCCAAAAGAGATCATCCATAAATCTTATTAGGACAGTAATTCAAAATACACTTGTTGAATCACACACTGTGACAACAAGTAAAATATTAAGAGTCCTACGCAGTATCCTTGTGATATTCCCAGAACATCAGAGTGATACTAAAGTATTCACAATGACGATGGAAATCCTTCCAGAGCCAACATCAAACAAGCTCTGCGGTAGGTGACTTATGAGATCCTATATTGATCGGAATTGTGACACTGGATATCGATTCGGTCCAACTTGTGAATTGACGAATGAATTTTGAAAAAGTTAAAACTGTTGGTGTGTTACAAAACCGTTTGCATATTAACACACCGACTGATTTTCCTAAATCAATTTTCAATCTTATGTCCATGGGAAGCCTCACAAGAGTATTTGGACATAGGAAAGCTGAACACGAATTGACGACTCAATCGGGAAGATAGTAACTTACCGATTCACTCATTTCGTGTTGTCTGCTTTGAGACGTTCCGGTCTGAGAACAAGCTAAGTACAATTAATCTGATACTCACATATTAGAGAAATCAATACTACAAGCTTGAAATCATGTCAAGCATATTCATCTTTAAAGATAAATCTACCTGATCACAGGTTGGTATTCACAACACCGAAGGTTGATCTAACCAAACACGATTGAATGACAAAGCCATATTTGACCACAAGCTTTATTGCTAACTGTTTATTTGCAGATCAATACTATGGTGGTGAAGGATCAGTCCCGGTGATTTTAAGTCAAAGCCACATGCTCATACCCGACCGACATATGTAACAACATTATGAAAGCTTAAGTACATGTTTCAAAAGTATTCCGCTACTCTGATACCGATCGTCTTTCTTGAAGTGACGAAGTATTAAAGTTGAAGAATCTCAAGAAAGATGAATTTACGAGTTTTTCAAGATAAAGAAAGGTATGAGCATGTCGGTCCAAAAGTTACAAGATCACAAGATGGCAAGATTACAAGATGGCGAAAAGAGATTATGCTTGGTTGATTATCTCAAGAAGCTCAAGATCACATTCAAGTCAAGTCAAAGAAACAAGCCAAAGCCTAAAAGCCTAAAGATCATCACATCAAGATTCACAAGATAAAGATAAAGAAAACAAGACTACCAGCTAAAGATTGAAGACATTCATAGAATGCTAAGCTTAAGTTTTTGTAAAATAGAGTGACCTCCCTTAGGGGGGGATTGTTAGAAGTTGAGAAAAGTCTCGGTCACTTCCAATATGTAATAGTATAGCTCGTAGCAACAATATTTGGAAACTTACCAAGCTAACCGGGTCAACATAAGACAACCTTATGTGTGACCGGCCAAAGCAAGGTATAAATACCCCTCTCCACACCTTGGAGAGGGTTGGTTGTTCATTTGGTTCTTCACATAATACATTTTCCTTTCTTTTCTCTCTCTAAGTGCTACAACCCACTTTCTCTCTCTAAACCTCTTTTTGTTTCATTTGTTGAGTGATTTGATACATCTACACATAGCACATTGTAATACTTTGATTCTTATCAATAAAGCATTACACGATTGAAAAGTTATTACTTGTGTTATTTACATTAGATAAGTGTTTGTTTTCATAGACGTGTAATTGGGACTTTCAGAGTTGTCGTGCGCCTGTTGAGTTTTTCTTCTTATTATTTTTTTATTCAGGCATATCAAATTAATCAGATATACCCAGGGTTCTAAATAGCGCGCTATAGCGGCGTCATAACGCGAAGCGTGGCCTCCACGTTACGAAACAGGCCAATGCGTTGTCTCTAGGCGTGACGTGCAATATAGCGTCATATAGCGTGATAAAGCGCGCTATAGCGCATAGCGTGGCGATTTTTTTTTGAAGTGTTTAATGGATTTTTTAAAATTTGAGATTTATGCTTGGATTTATTAATATTTTGGATTGATGCTTGAATTTAATAATATTTACTACTCATATTATTCTAAACTATGATATAATCTATAAATCTATAAATATTTTTTGCCGCCTTAAAAACGCCTTAAAAACGCCATGTCGCTACGCCTCACGCTAAAGCTTGAGGCTTGGCTATGCCGCTACGCCACGCTTCACACTATTTATAACCTTGGATATACCTAAACTTATGAGCTTTTCTGCCAAGGTCTTAGTTACCTTAATTTCCAATGTTATTTGTGTCTATTGCTACTTTGACAGTTATGGTGTTTTCGACTATCTTAGTGATGCAGCATCCCGACCGCAATCCCACTTTGAGTGCATAGCTCAAACTCCCAGTTATAGAGCTCAAGACCATTATATGTCCTCGGCTTCTTAACCATCATCCCAATATGATTCTCTACTAATTGATTCTACTCTTTTAACTTTCTAAATGCCTCATGTTTGAACATGAGAATTTTAACCAATAACTTCCTAGAAATAATCATCAAGACTAGATAAGAAAGACATCATACCTGAGACGGACCTATACGTTTGAATGACTATCACTCCTTTAGTATTGTGCCTTCTTACACTTTGAACTAACTCGATGTAACTCTTTCAGGACACAATTCTCACAAAAATTAAGCTTACCTAGACTCTTAATGCCAAATAGCTTCTTTTTCAACACCACACGTGGTCCCGCCTTGCTGAATTGTCCCAACTTTTGTGCTAAACCTGCGCAAAAATGTTTTTTCTTTAACGTCAGCACTAAGCTCACCCGCCACTACATGACCATCCAAAATTAATACACAATTAACGCTTCGAGTTCAAGATAATAAAACCCTAAAACCATTAATCATGCACCTTGACTTTGCCCGACTTCAATTTTGCGGTATATCCACTTTCTCAAGAGCTTCTAGCGAAATCATGTTTCTTCTTTATTCATGAATACACCTGACATTGCGCAATACCTTTGACCTTGCACTCCATGTTATCACCTAAGAGCCTTCGGTATGCTTGCGCCATGGCACCAGACAAACTTGGCCAACGGCTCACCATACCGCTTCTTGCGCCGTTCTCCCTCGCGCCATAACAACCAGCCCACGCTGTTGAGTTTTTTTTTAATTTGAAAAAGTTACCATTTTTTGAATGTTGGAGGAGCGTTTTTTTTTTAAATACCCCCCAAAATTACATTATTACCCTTTAAAAATCCTATAAATACCTTCTTATTATTTCATAGTTCACACACACTTCCAATCTATTTTATAACATATACTTTTCTACTTCTCTCATTTTTCTCTCCAACAAAATGAATCCCAACCCAAATTCGATTTTCGGTATGTTAAACGACCCAAACAACCAAATTTCGGGCTCGTCTTCGAATCCGACCAACAATCCAGGCTCCTCCACTCAACTTTCATACAACCAAATGCCTTACTATCTCAATTTCCAAACCCCATTTGCTAATGCCGAAGAACAAATGCTATTTAACCAATTTAAAATGCAAATGCATTATAACCAATTTTCTCAACAACAACAACCAAACCAAGCCACCGCTTCCCAGTCACAATCCGATCAACAATCCTTCCACCTAGTTAACGAAACCGAAGACGAAGACGAGCTGGTCCCGACCCCGACGTCGAAAAAAACAAAAGCCACCCGTTTGAAGTCGGAGGCGAAGAAAAACAAAGAAACGGAAAAACAAGGTCAAAATTTGTGTAGCCAAGATAAGGAGTTGATTTTGGCGGAAAGTTTTATTCAAATTTCCGATGATCCAAGAACCGGTTGTGATCAAAAAAATGATACGTTTTGGTATAAAATTCTCGATGTGTACAATGCCGAAGCCACGAAACACGGCTACATGGAACGTACCAAAAACATGTTAACGCAAAAGTGGACTCCAATGAACCGAGATGTTCAAAAGTTTAATTCGTTAGTGCAAGAAACGCAGGTTGCGAATGGGGAGAACGATGAAGATTGGATGACGAGGGTGGAAATGTTGTTTAGAACGCACACGCATAGGGATTTTAAGCACAAGAGTGCTTGGCTATTTTTGAAAGACAAGCACAAGTGGAAAAACCCCGAATCGACTTTGGCAAGAAGAAATCGTCTTCGGGTTACCGACAAGGAACCGGAGCATTTTGGAAAAGATGCGTTGCCTCGGCTACCCGGGGCATAACGAATTGCTAAGAGTCAATGTTCCTCAAACTCGACCACTAGTTCCGGTTCTAACCCGTTGATGTATCAAGAAATGATGAAAGAACAATACGAGTTAGACCGCAAGGCAAAAATGGAGGTCATCGAGCGAGAGGCAAATTCGAGAATTAATGTATACGATTCTCAAAGGATTGCCGAGGACATGAAAGTGCTAAAAATCGACACCCGCGGGATGGATTCGACCGACGCGGCTACCATCAACGCCCAAAAAGCATGAGTCCGGGCGTTATATCACCCACAAAACTAGTCGACGCGGCTATCGTTAACTTTATATTTTTTTTAATTTTAATGTCGTTTTTAATTATATTTTTTTCGTATTTTTATAAAATTTCTATGTAATGTTTTTTTTATTTAATGTAATGTTTTTATTTTATTTAATATAATGTGTTTTTATTAAATGAAGTTTATTTTATTTATATTGTGTATCTTTTATTTTATATAAATGAAAAAAAATAAGTTCAACGGCACCACATTTTCTGGTGCCAAGAGATACCTGAAAAAATGTGGTGCCAAAATATTTCTGGTGCCGTTGTGATTTTTGCTAACGTGGCACTATTTTTTGGCAATTTTTGTCAATGGCACGAGCGGAACGACACGAGGGTACCTAGCACTCTAAGAGTACCCTGCACCCATCGTGATGACTATGCCCGACTAAGGTGATGACAATGCCTAACTAGCGTGATGACATGAAACTAAACATATTTTTTTTAGAAAAATAATTGTTATGCTTAGTAATCATGTTTATTTATGTACTTATTCATTTGATTTGTTGATTTGAAAAAATAATTAGTGGGAATTTAAAGAGAGAAAGTGCATAACACAATTGTACATGTGATTTATGAATTAGACATGTATTTAGACATGTGATTTAAGTCTAAATAGCATTACTTTTTTTTTATTAATAGGTGTGTCTCATGTCTTTGTAACTTGTACCAGTGGTTTATTATTGAGAGATGATTTGCACACTTCACAAAATGATTGGCACACTTAAAAGTATTGTTGCTTGACATATATACCCTCAAATCATTTTTACTCATGTTTCCCCCTACAAGGGTATAAATGTCAAGCAATAATACTTTTAAATGTGTCAATCGTTTTATGAAGTGTGCAAATCACCTCTATTTATTATTGTATTTTTTTTGCAACAAACTAGTCAACTATAACATCATATACTAAAGTATGCAATTTTCTTTGTAGTTACTAGCAACAATATCAGTGTAACGTTTTTATTGATTGTTTACTCTAGCACTTGTCTTGACTCTTGATTAACGGCTGAAATAGACAGTTCTCTCTTTGAATGTCGTATGAAATACAAGTAACACGTACTAGTACGACGACCAACAAAAAACTTGATTATGATCAAACCTAGTCTTCTTTCATAAGTGGGCATTAATTGACGTTTTGGTCGACATCGTCATCAGCTCAAAATTTTGGAAGTTTAAAGATTTAACAAAACCGCGATATATCATAAATGTTTGACCAACATTCTAAGATGCATATTTTCAAAAGTACAAGATAGTCTCGTACCCATGACTTTAGGTTTTAAGATTGAACTAGCATAATGAAATATGCTATTAAGACAAACTAAAGCTTGAAAAGACTTTCCAGAGAATGAATTGAAGATGCATGCATATATGATATATGTATATCTTTTCTCTTTGATGCTCGGTTCTTCTGTTTCTGATTGATCTTCATGGGTCTCAGGCGCGGAACTGGTTGGCTCGAACCAAAAGATCTGCCAAGGTGGTAGGAGGCGTGGCTCTAAAATCATTCAAGCACGGTCCTGGCTGAAGCCCATTGATGAAGACACTTACCGCTAATTTCTCAAAATCGTCTTTCAATCGCTCACCAGTCTCAGTTGCAAGGATGTCATCATTAAAACGTTCCACGAATTCTTTTAAAGACTCTTGAAAGCCTTGTGGTTTCATTTGCATAATCTCTTCTCTAGATTTTTGGAACTTCACCTTATGAAGGAATGCTGTTCTGAAGCTTTTCGCAAGCTGAGCAAAGTTTGATATGCTTTCAGGAGGTAGGGCCATGAACCACATCCGAGCTGTTCCCCTTAGTGTGAGGGGAAACAATTCACACCGCTTAAATTCTGACAATTGATAGTAGATACCTAATGTTTTTGTGAACACAAAGAGATGATCGTCAGGATCTGTGGTGCCGTCATAACTCTTAATATTGTTGGGAATCTTGAAATTAAGTGGAATATCGGGAGTGACCCTCCAAGTAAAAGGATACGTATTCTTCTCGAAATAAGACATTTTATGAAACTACCTGTGGACATTCACAATTCAAAATTAGAAACCAAATATTTGGCTCAAAACAACTACAAAATTAATGCGAGTAAAATAAATACATGAGGACCAAAAAATAAATTTAAGGAATGGAAACACTTGGGGGTGAGCCAAATCGACCAAAAACCTGAGCTGAACTTGCTCGGTTCGGTTTTCAGTTTTATATATCTATGGTGTTCGGTTTCAATTTGGCTAGGTTCAGGCAAAACACGAGAAAAACACACATAAACCATCTAAACCGAACTGAACCAGTTCAGCTCGGTTCACTTCGTTTCGATTCTCGGTTCATGTTTTCCATTTGGGTTTTGGTCGGTTTGACCCGATACTCAAGCCGTGCTTGTAAAAATGGTTATTTTGTGTTATGTTCATCAAATATATAAGGTTGTCCGTGTTGAATTGTTTGCGTTTCTATTAAACAAACACGATACATAAATAAGATCCTCAAGACCGAGTCTCTCAGGTTTAACAAGATATTCACATATCCTAAAACACGCATCACTGATCTTTAAAAAGAAAGAACCAATCAAAAACCATTCGAGCTTTAAAGATCTTAACGAAACCCACAACAAAAGAACTCAAACAAGAAACTCATCAAACCTTACCCGATCGAGAGCTTTCGTAAGATCTTTAACCGAACTTATTTTCAGAAACAAATGTAATGGGGTTGTGACTTTGGTTTAATTTCATGACAAAATGAAATGAGATAAGAGGGTGGCGAGTTATAGCTAGGGCAACAAGAACTAAGGTTTTATGTTGGTATTTTTCTGGGCTGAGAGTGAGAGTATTACAAGTGAGCTTGAGCTCACAATTTCTACAGTAATATAAATTTGTTTAGGGCCGAATGGAATTTGGGCCAAATATGATATTTGATTTTGACTTGTGGTGAACAAGCAAGATAGCTCGTGCGTTGCGGCGGGGCATAATTTTTTGCGAATCGATTTCGAATGAATATTGAGTGGGAATGTGTCCGCGCGTTGCGGCGGGGCTGATTTGTATGCAACACATGTATTTTATTTAACTGAGCTTTTTTTTAACAATCACGAAATTTAAATGAGTATTTGTCGTTGGGGCGAGTATAATTTTTTTTACTTATTTGGAGTAGGGGTGTCAATTCAGGCCGGGTTCAGGTTTGCGGGTTCGGGTTGACAGGTTGGCGGGTCAGAAAATCCCAACCCAAACCTAACCCATTTAAATAATCGAGTCAACTATGTCAACCCTAACCTGTTTACACATAACCCGAACCCGACCCATTTAACCCGTATATACTTGGGTTGGCGGGTTAAATAGGTTACACAGGTTGAACAGGTTAAACGGGTTTCAGATTGACCCATTTAACCCGTTTTATATACAAAAGTTGGCACATTACACGGGTTAAACACGTTAAATGGGTTTGTGGGTCGACCCAAACACGACCCAAATCTATTTAAACTCAACCCGAACCTTTTAATTTTCGTGTCGGTTTCAGGTCGGGTTTCGTGTCGAGTCCGAAATTGCCACCCTTAATTTGGAGGGTACGTTTTGTAAAAAAAAAATCTATTTATATTAAACTTCAGCATTTTTTATAAAATCGTTAATATGTCAAAAGCATTGCAATACCGGGCTCGTTTTGTTCGCAATTCGAAAATCTTTCTGCGGGTATTTTTTGATTGGAATGAATCGGAAAATATATGTTACTCCCTCCGTCTCAAAATTATTGTCCCCCGACAAAAAACACAGTTTAAGAAAAGTGCATTTATTACTACTTTCTATTTCTCACTTTTTGGTAGAATGACAGTTTTACCCTTAGCTAATTAATTAAAGTCTTCTTTAAAGTTTGTAATAATAATTTCAAATAATGGTAATATAGTAGACTTGATCAAACTTTCTTATCTATTTTTAGTAGTGAACAATTAAATTGGGACATCCCAAAAAGAAAAGGTGGACAATAAAAATGGGACGGATGGAGTATATTTGATAAATAAAGTTTATTATATGTCGTAAATAACTAAAAGTTAAGGGTAGATTTTGTAATTTTTTTAAGCCCAAAAAACATTAGCCCATGAAAAGGCAGCCCAAAAACCATTAGCCCATGGAAAGGCCCGATGGCAAAACGCCACCGTTTTAAACCTCAAATGTGTAATTATATAATTTGGAAGTGTGCATTGTTTGGGTAATAACTGAATAAACCGAAAACTTAAACTCGAAATTGAATCGAACCGAATTTATAACCGAATCAGATTTGCCGAAACCGAACCGAACTAAACTAAAAATTCGGTTTACGGTTTGGATATGGTTTTAGCAATCTGAACGGAAAACTGAATCTATATAAAAATATGTGTTTTATATACCAAATGACAATTAAAAATTTGTCCTAATATAAAGAAGCACTTTTTGTGCTTGAAATAAATTTTTTTGCTAAATTTCTATATAATTAAATTTAAATAAAATATAATGGTGCAATTCGAGTTATTTGGGGTAACCCGAAATTCGAACCGAAATCAAATTCGATTTTTGGTTCGGTTCGGTTTTACAAAAAAAAATTAACCGAACAACCCGACAACCGAATCGATGAACACCCCTAGTTGAATTTTTAGGTTCGTAAACGTAGGTTAACAGTTAACCGTAACAACTTTAGTTTTACGGTTTAAAAAAGTGAAAATAAAAATGATTTATAGTTATACCTCTTGTTGCATATAAAATTTATGTTTTATTTTAAGTCATTTAAATCATCGTTTTGATAAAAGATTTCTAAATATATTTTTCTTTAAATCATCTCACTTTTGAAAAGAAAGTTTTGAAGAAAAGTTTAATCAAATTTCGTCTCCTCTTGACTTCCTCTTCTCTCTTGAAAAAAACTTGAAAACACATATATGTATTGTTTTCTTCTCAAATCTTTTCTCTTATTTTAAAAATCATGGTTCTTTTCTCTCGTTTTGGCTTTGCCCAGTTAAGTTTCTTTTATTTGCTTATCGAAATTATCAATTTCGACTTAAATAAAATTCATGAGCATTAATTCTTTATCTTAAAAATTACAATAGGGCTACACCGGCTTGGGGTGGCCAAGTTACACCACCAACGCGCGTTGTAGCTTGTCTTTTTCAAAAAAAAAAGTAGTAGACTGTTACTTTTTAATTTTTTTAAAATGCCCACTTATATATATATATATATATATATATATTATAATAATAATATATATAAATATATAATAATATTTATATTATACCACCATTTAATCATTTTTCACACAAATAACTAAAATCTTCTCTAAAAAACTCAATCTTTCACAATGGATCCAAATCAAAGTGATGAAGAACGTAACAATTTTTCCGAGGTCGATGACGTAACCGACGTATGGTTTATAATGTAAGCGGAAGAACAAAATCGACATCGGTTTATTCGTAACGTGACGATACCGAAACACGTTTGTTGCGCGACTATTTTATTGAAGGTTGTAAGTATCTGTTATTCTATTTCCGAAGAAGATACGGTATGAGCCAGAAACTATTTCTAGATATAGTCAAAGATATTCAATCTTATATTGTCTATCATCTTCCAAAGCATTTTAAATTTTTTACAGTCCGACCCGATTCTACATGTCAAATGAGTTTTAGTACCATTATAAAATGCACATCCGTCATACCCCGATTGGCATACGGCACCTCACCCGATGAATTTGATGAATATTTGCAAATGGGCGAGCATACCACACGTGATTGTCTAGATAATTTTAATAAGTGCGTTATTGATTTGTTCGTGCCGAAGTATTTAAGAAAACCAACTTTTACCGACATTCAAATGTATATGAAAGACATGAGTGTAGTAGAGGGGGGTGAATACGATTTTCTTGACTTTTTCGAAGTTTATAAAACTTCAAGTCTCGAAAAAGCCGAGTGGTGTGCTAATCTACTTTGTGGTAAGAACAATGAGTAGAGAGAGAGACCACGATATATATTGGTTCGGGAAGGGGGGTTTAGTCCTTTCGTACGTCCAGTTGCGAATTCACGACTCCGATACTACACTAGTATAATCCTTATAGTGGACTATAAACCATATTATAATTAACTCTACCGATATGCACAAAGATTGACGCTCACAAAGAAGAGTTACTACCTACGGTATTCCGCCCTCGAAATCCACCCCTAAGAACCCATGATTCGACTTATCATATAAACTCTAAAGCCTTCCTCTTAGAAGCTTATCAAACCCCAACTAGATCCTCAATGATCTGGGCTTCATCCTACGGATACAAGACTTCCCTTACAACTCGATAGATTGAATGAAAGATAGTTGAACCAAGTCTTAACCTAACCTAGAGACTCGATTCTAAAAGAAAGGGTATGAGAAAGAAGACCCTCGACTAATAACACATAAGTGTAGATTAGGTACTTGTGTGTCTCTCTTGTGGAGATGTGTTCTTCAATAGAATGATAAGATGAGAAGATTAAGAACACAGGAGGTGTTAGACTTAGAGGATTAAAAAAAGAAAAGAGAGGTTAGAATATTTGCAAGAGGTGAGGAATACAAAGGCCAATAGAGGGTATGTATAAGCCAAGAACCCAAAATGGGAAAATGCATTTCGCGAGTGGCGCGCTGGCCATGTGTCAGCACGTGGCCAGCGCGCCAGATCCTCGAAACCATTTTTCGGGCTCTTGGTCTTTTAATTACCCGCTCTTGTTAAACCCTCATTTGTACTTCACGCTATAACTTTTTAACTATTCTTACACTCAAGGTCAACAAACTCAAATAGCCATTTGATAAAGACGTTTGTGAAGTATTTAAAAGCCTTTCGATTATCCGATATTGTAAAGAGAGAAAAGAATTATCAAAAATGAGTATTTTGGGTATTCGTCAAAGTGTAACTAGCTTAGTTGAGATCCGACTAAAGGTTTAAATAAGCTAGTTAGGGTACAAGAGGATATTCTTGGAATATTCTTAACTTGGAGAGAAAGGGGGAAAGATTTGAAATTTTAATTTCAAATTCATTTAGGCACATGTTGGATAAGAGAGAATGGGTTATGAATGAGTTGTCATGAGTCGGCATGATGTGATGGTGATGTGATGGAAAGGAGCCTATTGATCTTGGTTTGAAATAGAGGGTTGAGATGAGATGAAGAAAGGTAATAAGTTGGATAGGTGAAGTGGCAAGATCAATGGTAGAAAGAGAGGTGTGTTAGTTTAAAGAGTGAAGTGTGTTTGTTTGAAATCAATCCAAGGGTGAAGAAAAGAATAAGGTAACTTGGAATGATGAGGTGGTGTAATCAAGGGTTAAGATGAGTGTGTGTGTGTGTGTGTGTGTGTAATTCAAATGTTGTAAGGAAGAAGGTAAATAGTAGATGTGTGGTGGAGAATATTTTGATAGGATATGGAGGAGCCTTTGTTAGGAATGTAGGGAACAAGAAGTGCAACAAGTATAAGGAAAGTACACTGCGTAAAAGAATGTGAGTTGGCATGTGGGTATTATTTGAGGAAGGTTTATGTGAAGGAAGGTTTATGCTTGGAGAAGGTTTAAAGATGTGAATGATGCTTAGGATGAAATCAAAGGATTGATTTGGGTTAATAATCACATTACCAATATGAAAGGAAAGAGTGGGCATATGTGATTATGGGATGGTTTAAGAAGGAAGTGTTTAGAGTGTGTGAAGAAGATGTAATCATTTGTTGAGAAGAAGGATGAACAGATGATTAGGAAGAATGGGTTGTAGGATTGTGTAGAATGAGTGTGGGAGTTTGTAAGTCATCTTGTACATGTAAGCTTGTAAAACATTTATAGGTAAGGGGGTGAGAAAATTCAAAGCATGATTAACCTTTAAATACCACAAACTCAATTAGTCATTTAGACTTTAATCCATGATAATCAACAAATGGATTTGATCACTAATCATCTTGATGCAAACAAGCTAAGTGCTTTCCATCTCAAGTAAAGCATATCCCATAACGGGAAAGGATGTGTTTACGCAAAGTGACCTTTGTCTTAGTTTGACCAATAAGGGAGTAAACTTGTTATGTGATTAGGGACAACGTAAATCCAGATTAAGGTCAAATGAATACTTTCATTTAATGGTATGTTTAAAACATGATCATACTAGGTTTATAAGAAGTTTCGGCCTTAGCTAGAGGCGTTTGATAAAGTATTTGAGTTGGCATTTTGTTGAAAAACGAGAGGATTCGTTTTTGCTCTTCTATAAGTCTAAACCTCATTTAGAGTGTTCCTAAATGCTCAAATATCATATCCATACCTTTATTGAAGTTTCCACATATGTCGAGTAAGAGGAAAGCCGACAAAAGCAAATCCATAAAAACAGAGTTCGCAAGTGGCACGCTGGCCACGTGTTGACGCGTGACCAGCGCGCCAGAGGCTAAAATCCGATTTTATGGATTTTGGCTATCATTTGTTACTTTACGTTTTGTGATCGTTTATTTGTCATCGTTAAAACATAAAGGAGATCCTAGTCAATATTGTACCAACAATGAGTATGTTCATGGTTTCCCGAGAATGCTTGAAAGCATTGATTGTATGCATTAGGAATGGAAATATTGTCCAGTATCATGGCAGGGGAAAGATGGTAAGGGGATAAAAAATACCCAACTATAATGCTTGAAGTTGTTGCTTCGCGTGATTTGTAGATTTGGCATGCGTTTTTAGGGTGGCGGGTGCGAATAACGATATTAGTGTTTTAGATAATTCTCCGTTATTTGACGATCTTCTTGATGACATCACCCGTATAGCTCCGTTTGAGGTAAATGGAGTTGGGTTTGAAAATGGGTATTACTTAGCCGAAGGAATTTACCCACAGTGGGCAACTTTCGTCAAATCTTTTGAGGTCAAAAATGACGAGAAACATGGTTACTTTAAAAGGCAACAAGAAAGTGCACGAGAGGATGTCGAACGTGCTTTTGGTGTTCTCCAAGGACGTCGGGGAATAATACAACAACCGGCACGTCAATGCCATGTCAACAAGATACGTAGAATCATGTATTTTTGCATCATAATGCATAACATGATTTTAAAAGATCAAGAGTTTGAGATAAGTGAGATCAACAAAATGTTTATTCATCCGGGACCAATAATGCAACGTACGCGGATTAAAAGATGTGAAGTCCAACTTCGAAAGGTAAAAGAGTTACAGGACAAAAAAACACATCTTAGTCTTCAACGAAACATTATAGAGCATATTTGGCAACAAGTCCAAATCAAGATGAAGAATTTAGTCATTGGGGAATATGTTTTTTCTCGTATTTTTTGTAAGTTTTTAAAATTTATGTATGTTTTTTTAAGTATTGTAATTTGTATTTTTATTTAATGAATGAATTATTTAGTTTGTTCAAATAAATGGAAAATTAAAAAAAAAGTGGGTCACTAAAAGGTGGTGTTACGAGTGAAGTGGTATTTTGATGTGTTGGTGTTAAAATGTTAAAGCCGGCATGGCGCTGATGTGGCTGTACTTTTCAGTGTTATAACTTGTATGATACCTAAGCCTCTAAGAATCAGTCGATCAAGGTGGCAAGTGTTATTAAGAAGCTTTTTTGACTATCTATCACTAAGATAATGGGTAAGAAATAGATCGGTAACACAAATACATAATTAACTACCCACAGTGCAAATGCAACAAATGTTTATGATTTTTTAGATATTACGAAATTACATCAGGCCTACAAGTTTTACTTAATTTCTTTAAAAAACAATTCATATAGCTAAATATACTCTATTAAAGGCCTAAAATCGTTGTTGCTTACTTCACAGTTTGCATCAATGATTCACCTATATTCGTTGTTATCCTAACTTGAACGGGAATCTGGATATAGGAACGACAGTGGAATATCAAAAATCTTGTTAGCGTCTCTAGATGTATCGCCTTTAGATAAACCACATTTCAAGCTGGAAAACCTATTAAGGAGACCCATCATGAATCGAATCCTGATGACGCATGTACAATACTTATACTGTGAAGGTCCTCACGGAACCGGAGGTTAAAGTTAACGAACTTTGACGAATGATCAAGACATTCGTCCATATCTGCTATTTATTATTAACCCTCATACATGTAGGTGTAGACGATGGCGTAACTACCTCATTCCAGAACCGTCATACTCAATTACCACATGCTCATACACAAGCTTCAAAGACATACTATTAGCATCAAAGATTCAAGAAAACAAGAAAGCTCAAAACACACAACGACAAAGACTATAAAGTCAAACAGGGAAAGGAATTACCATTCCAATGGGAGATTGTTAGCTTTCAGGATGATGCAAAGTATAAGCATGTTGGTCCAAAGCACAAGTTGATTCAAGGATGTTTAAGAATAGAAAGTGTCGGTCTCCATCAAACGAAGACTAAAGTGTCGGTTACTACTATCAACATCATCCAACACAAGGAAATATTTAAAGATCTCGGTATGAAAGACAAAGTCAAAAGACAATGAAAATGCTCAAGATCAAAGATCTCTAAGCATGAAGGAACAAGTCTACTACAACAAAGTTTAAGACCAAGACTCAAGACCGCCAGAGATTAAAGACAATGTACTTTTAATGACCGCTCATTTGGGAGAGATTGTTAACCTTAAAATATTAAGTCAAACAAGAAAGTAAAGGTCATTATAGATAGTGTCGGGTCTTTACAACACATGAACTTTGTAAGCAATGTAATAGACTAGTAATGGACTCGGGCTAGAAAGTCAAGCTAATATTGTATACGTTATAGGCCAAAAGCCCAATTAAAGCCGAGCCCGGCCCATCCCACTTACCCTATGCGTCCAATATATATCTTAGGAGTATAAATACCCCTCTTCTCATATGGAGAGGGTGTTGGTTGATGTTTATTCTTTCACTTTGCATTATAGCATCCTCTTCCCATTATCTCTCTTTCTCTCTTTAACTTTCTCTCTCTAAAACCTTCGTCATCTTATTTCTTGATTTGTGATATATGATATGACTGATGTGTCATTGTGTGGTGCATATTTTTATGATTTAAGTTTTAAATTTATATTTTGCCGACTTAACTAAAAACAATACTTTAACGGACAGTGTACCCGGTCGGTGGTAGATTCGTGGTAAGTAGGGTGTCAAA
>BQNB010042806.1:6025-20842 GCA_026074375.1 Tanacetum coccineum | reverse complement strand
TACACGTTAATAATTTTAACCTGGTGTTGCTCGGGAATCTTTTGTTGTTGTAGAAGCATGTAAAATAGGGGAAGTACTTGTTGTTAGGGGGTCATCTTTTCTAGAATAAGAGTTTTACTTTTCAACTCTTTTATAATTAACAATCCTTCAATCATAATGGGACTTGAATCAGTGACCTTTTGGTTTTGTCAAACCAGAACCACCATCTGCACCATGAAACATTAAATCAATTAAATCAATGTTCACTAATACATATTTATGTAAACGATTAAATATCTAAAGTATTAATATGAGTAAACTGCAAAAATCATCCTTGTGGTTTGTAGCTTGTGGCACTAATCATCCCTAGCCGATACAATTGGCACTAATCATCCCTGAGTGGTGAAGCCTTCTGCAAAAATCATCCTTGTGGTTTGTAGCTTGTGGCACTAATCATCCCTAGCCGATACAATTGGCACTAATCATCCCTGAGTGGTGAAGCCTTCTGCAAAAATCATCCCTAAAGGGATGATTTTTGCAAAACTTTTTTGTTAAACTTTTTGCAAAAATCATCCCAATAAGGATGATTTTTTCCGGACATTTGGGCACTCAGGGATGATTAGTGCCAATAGTATCGGCTAGGGATGATTAGTGCCACAAACTACAAACCACGGGGATGATTTTTGCATTGTGTTTCCAATCGCTTTAAAAAAAAACCGCTTCTTTGGGGTATCAAAATGATTCTGCCACTTAGTCTTCACACCCCTATTAAGACCTAGAATGGCAGTCTCAACTCTTTCTTCAAAAGATTAATGTTTTGCAATCCCTATGGACTCACATCTTATTCAACTCATGCAAGTCTGAACCTAATAACACAATGATAACAAATATTGTTATTCAAGAACACACTAATTTACAGAGCTTGCCCAAATATCTAAAACCCCGATATAGATTTGTTCATTTTATGCATAATAGTGTTAGAATTGTATGAATGTATGATGTTAACTTTTTATAAAAATGTGAAGCTTAAGGGTTACAAAATGACTCAAACGGGCCAGAATGCCATATTTTACTATCAATGCCTAAAACAGGACAAATGAAGATGTATGTCAGTACATTGAACAATAATCCTAAAAAAGTACTTTGTGACTTGTCAGTTCATCAAGTTTCGCTTCTTTCTTAGCCAAAGCTTCAAGACAGCCATCTTTTATCGCAGAGAGCCTGTTCACAAATACAATGCGATCGTTTCCTAAACAATTGCCTTCATGATCTGTTACTCCCTTTCGTTGATTGCATTAGTTTACTAAACTATCATTTTGCTTTACTGACTTAAGTCTGATGACAAAAAAGAGATAACTTGAACTTTTTCATTGCAATCCTTGCTTGCTAACAATACTCTTCCGTCTCTTCTCCAAAGAGGAACTGGCCAAAATGGTCAGTTAATTAGGAAAAATAAATGTATAACCTATTTCCAAACCAAAGAAAAACCAGCTGAAAATACATAGCCTTTGTCCGATAACGCTTTCTGAAGATGAAAACATAAAACATACATTTGCATGAACACATCAATGTTTCCATTTTAATTAAGCTTGCCTCCTAGTTAATGATTTCTCCAAAATTGTCTGAAACTGATCAACTTTGGCTTAGTTTGTACCATGGCTTCATCATCCAAAACTACAAATGTTGAACTAATCATGCATCTTCCTGCACAAAAGTGGAATGAATTAGCTATACTCACAAAAAAGAATTAAAAATAAATATGAACAATGAAAATTGGTTTGCCATCTGAAGTTTCATCCCGAGTTCAGTCCCTCTTCTTAGAGTTATCAAAAATCCTTAAAATCAGAATGAGTATTTTTCAGGTCATTTTATGACGTCATTTATTTTATCATTATTTCGCTATTTATTTTTTTCCTTTTTCTTGTGCACGTTTATTTTTAATTTTAATAGTTAAAATTAAATCGCGTAAGATACAAATTAGCGTTCAGTGTAAACGGGCATCAAACAATTAAGCATTTACATCAATCAAGTATTAAATAATTATTTTGAGAATAATTATGATCATTGTTCATTTTATTTTTATTGGTTACGTAAATGAAATACGTTTCGCAATAAAATACGTTTAGGCATACCCGGAACCGCCAAAACTTTTCTACGCTTCAACAAATACCCACATTTATACCCATTGCATAAAAGTTACAAAAATATATCATATATATCATATATATGCCGAAATTATGGAAATGTATACAAAGAAATATAGGAAAAATCTTCCAAGTAGTCTTTGTACATCCTATCTCCATTAAAAACACTCATACCATGTTCCTTTGACTAGAGACAAGTCTTCAAGTCTTCCTTAAGACCATGGGCATATTTTTGACTAAGCTTATGCATACTTTTTGACCAAGACATCTTATATACATGTATTCCTAGTAAGATAAAACATATATAACATTTACACTTAGTGAAAAAGATCAAATCTCTTCCTTCTTGCCTCTTTGAGCTCACGGCTACAAACAACAACCATACCAAATCCATACAAATTTTTATACAACCTATACACATCTATACACATCCATCCTAAGATATTCTAAGGTGTTTCCAAGCATTGGAAAAGCAAACTTAAATTCGAACCCAAATTCAATATCCAATAAGCCCAAAACATAATTTAAATGTAAACCCAAACTCAAATCTAAACCCAAACCTAAATTCAAACCTAACACATGGAGATATGATCTCTATAGTGAGATTAATATATGTGAAAATCGCTCATGGAGATATTATCTCTAACCTCGAATACTATTGGTATTTACTTCTTGAACAGATTAATAAGAACTTTCAAGTAATCTGGAAATAAAAAACCATGGAATTAGCATACCTCAATGAAAGCATCACGTTTATGTAGTTCTTCAAGTTTTCTTGTAATTTTTCCTATTAACAACATGAGCCTTTTTATGCTTTCATCTGTTGAGTGTGAGTGTGATTTTGAACAGATTCTCAACCGAATCCCCCGTAACAGACAAATCAAATGGTGCCCGATGCTTTCATATTTCCTGCAACGAATCATTTAAGATAACCTCATAAACATCTCTACCAAGCTTAAATTTATAAGTTAAACAACAAAATAATGTTGCAACTTTATAATTATAGACCGTTAAGCTACTTTAACATATTGAATATGGATGGAAACATTCCGCTAAACGTAAAATATTTATTAACAATAAGTATGATGGAGTTAATCTTGTTTCCATCTAACCTATAGTGTTCTCTACCTATGTTTCGTCTCAATCTATTTGTCATTCATTAACATAAACCAAACCAATAGCTAACGATTAAATGTCGCTTGTTTCGGTAAATTAACCCTATTTACATGTAGCACTATTTTCTATCCTAAATTATCCGTTAAATTAGTTATAGCTTCCTTAACTTACAAAACTTCCTTACAACCCGTCCTAAATCAAAGTAAAATTGTATCTCACTTTTACTTTCTGAAACAAAAAAAATTATAAGCGAAGAATTCATCCAATAATAATTTCAAGTAAGCATTAACAAAACACAATTATCTGTTTCCTAACAATAACGTATTTATCATAGCATAAAGCAACATCTTAAAAATTACATGTGGAATTTGGTCTCAAAGACTACAAGTTCCATTCTTTAAAGGCCTCTATGGATGATGTAAAAAACTCTCATACGGCCTATTTGAATATAATTTTAACATCAGCTAAAACCAACAGTTGCTCAAGCAGTATCACTGTTGCTCTATTAGAATCCTCAATTACTAAACCAGTAAGAATCGATCAGAGACGGAAATCCAAGTGTCTAAAAACACCCTCCAACCTTACAACTATTATTGCATTATCAGAATGCAATCTCCCCTATTTTCACTACTACTGCCCTATTCGTGTTGTTATCAATTCTAACTGCACGTTTTTCTAGACAATATTTTTTGGTCAGCTTACCGATACTGTTGCTTATTGGGCTCTGCTTTAACATCAATTCTACAAAACTGCAATGATGGTACATTTAACATACAACGTTACATTACTGATCCTTACCTATAAACTTGTTGCAATGATAAATGTGTGCGTAGAAGTAACGCAAAAGGGCGATTGTGGATAGCTTTGTTTAACGGAATCACGAATGGTAATAGCGTGTGGCCTGATTGACACTCTAGGTTAAAAAAATCAATTGTGCTTTAATATTTTATAAATGATTACAAAAAATGACTTGTGCGTTTGGACTATGAAGTAGCACCCCATTGTTACCATTCCGCTGCGACCAGATTTTGGGGGTGTTACAACATCAATGCTTCCATTTTAATTAAGCTTGCCTCCTAGTCAATGATTTCTCCAAAATTGTCTGAAACTAATCAACTTTGGCTTAGTTTGTACCATGGCTTCATCATCCAAAACTACAGATGTTGAACTAATCATGCATCTTCCTGCACAAAAGTGGAATGAATTAGCTATACTCACAAAAAAGAATTAAAAATAAATATGTGGCTTCGTGCATCTTCATGCATCTTCATTTTGTCATGTGGCTAAGATTAGTGTAACTGTATAAGAGAAAAAAAAGAGGTAGCAATTTGGACAGGTCAATAACTGGGTTGTTTTGGGTTTTATTTATTCCTTATGAATAGAAAATGAGAACCGGAATACCTGAGTAGGATGTTGCCCTAGTCCATCCCCATCATTAATAACAAGAATGTTAGCGGTCGTGGCTACTTTTTCGTGCAGCACCACTTTCAAAATGTCTCATTACAATTATGTTTGAATACCTATATTGATAGGTGCATCAATTGACTTTACAACGCGGACCATCACTGATGTGAAAAATACGCAAAATGTGTCATATAGAAAAATTCTAGGCTGTAGATTTTAACCATAGCATCATCACAATCAGTAGCAAAAAACATTTGCTCTCTATAAATCATTAATTAACAAAAATGAAACTTCCTTACCAAAATAATGGCACCTGGCACCAGGCTTAAGTGGTAGTTATATATGCATTTGACGAAGGATTTGCAGAAACCGCGACATAGCTTCTTTTAATACTTTGACGCATCTGTGTAGAAGGAACCAGAGCTGCCAACAATAGTGTGCGACATTGTATGACTACTGACTGCCAATTATAAAAAAGAATAAGAAGTGATATAGTTTAACTTGTGATAGAAAACAACATAACAAATAACTTATTCATAATCAATTTAATCACAAAAAAACTGGACAGTGTTGAGCAGAATCAATACTTGATCTGTACAATAAAAAAATCTTACTTTTCACTCTGCTTGACAGAAACTTTTATTTGGGATTACATTGTCTTCAATAAAGTATGTAAAGTAAGGAACTTATCCTTGGCATTCCCTGCTCATTTTACTATATTGGTTTTGAAATTACTTTTACATCACCTTCTTCAACGATTAGCATTCCAGAGAGACGCACATAATCCTGTCATATTTTCTTTTTCCGACTCATCGATAAACCAACGGGCTAGGCAATGGTCACAAGATGACCCAACCCATATGGGGCTGATTATTATATGGTGTGCATGAATAAGCTATTTACCTATATTCATAACAATCAGTCAATCAACAAGATATGCCATGTAACTCCTTGCATATGTAGCTACTAAGATAGGACGATGCTTTGTAATTCTAGCATCACGGAGATAATAAGATGATCTACAAAAGATAGGCCGGTTGTATCCCTCTACGTAAAGTAAACATAAATCAGTCAAAACATATTTGATAAACTTATATAGTGGCTTATGAGCTTAACAAATTTTCAATAAGGTCATAATAAGCACATCAAATAGGCTAAAACAAACACCCTCTTAAACTTAAATGTCAAAAAATCCTACTAATAAATTAATCTATATAAAACCCCAATTCTAAAAAGTAGCCAAATTTTATAACATAACCAACCAATTCAAGCTATAAACACATAAATTAAACTTGTCATAACATATCACATAAACTAACATAGATATTAAATTCAAATCTAATAATTAAAACAAAATAATGGACATAATAGGGGAAAAAATATTATACATAATGAAGCCATTAAACAAAAAAACGTATTAATGAAAACACCCACGAATTAAAAATTCGAAAGACCTGCAGAAAATGAAATTACCCATGAGTTCTATTCAATATATCATTTGTTGGATTATCAAATGAAATCTTACCAAACCGAGAGTGAAATCGATTAGGTTGGATCAAGCTGCAACAATTGGCGATTATCTGATGATGGTGGCTCAATTTTTTTCATGATTTGGGGTTTTTGTTTTACGAATGAATAATTATGAAAACACTGAAATCAAATAAAAAAAGATGAAAGACCATAATTCACAAACCCGAGGCAACCTAATTATGATGAAATTAGAGTTGTGGTTGATTTGGTGGTGAGGCGTTGTTTTGGTTAACAAGAGGAAAGGGAGAAATTGGTTGGTTGAAGGTTAGAGGTGTGGAGGTGCTTTGATGAAATGCTGGATTTCCTTCAAGATACAAGGCACTCTGGTTGTTACAAAATAGAGTAATTTTCTCTTGTTTGTGCCCAAGTTCTTCCAACAACATCTTCAACCATACTGCTTCTTTACTGGCTTGAGCAACTGCAACATATTCTTTATCTGTTGTTGACATCGCCACATCTGATTGCAGTTTTAAAACCCAACTTACTGTTCCTCCAGAAAGTGTAAACACATACCCGGTGGTTGATTTACTTCCGTCAAGATCACCTGCATAATCAGAATCAACATATCCTGTGACAATTAAATCCGAATCCCCAAAACATAATGCAACATCTGAGGTTCCTTTGATGTATCTAAGGATCCTCTTCGTAGCTTCCCAATGCTCTCTACCAGGTTCCGCCATGTACCGACTCACTACTCCCACTGCATGTGCAATGTCTGGTCTTGTACAAATCATCACGAACATTAAACTTCCCACGCTGTGCTACGGTACTACGAGACAGCTCCACCTCTCTTTTCAACTGGCTAGGACTCATCTTGGAGGATAACTTGACATCAGTAGGAAACGGGGTTAATATCGGCTTACAATCTTGCATATTGAACCTTTGCAAGATTTTCTTCACATAACTCTTCTGTGAAAGCCAAATTTTCCTACTTACTCTATCTCGGTGAATTTGCATCCCCAGAATCTTGTTTGCGGGTCCAAGGTCTTTCATCTCGAATTCTCTAGCCAGTTGAGCCTTCAATTTATTGATGCGATTTTTGTTGGGGCCTGCTACCAACATGTCGTCAACATATAATAGCAAAATGATAAAATCATTATTTCCAAACCTCTTGAAATATGCACAAGGATCTGCATGTAGTCTGTTATATTCAAGGCTCCTGATGAAAGAATCAAATCTCTTGTACCAACACCGTGGCGCCTGCTTTATGCCGTACAGAGATTTGTTTAACCTGCAAACCAAGTTCTCTTTTCCTTTTTGTTTAAAACCTTCTGGTTGGAGTATGTAAATTTCTTCTTGAAGATTTCCATGAAGAAATGCAGTTTTCACATCTAGTTGCTCTAGATGTAAATCATACGTAGCACACATTGCCATAAGGAAAAAAAAAAAAAAGGGGGGAAAAAAAAAAAAAAAAATAGGAAAAAAAAAAAATAAAAAAAAAAAAAAAAAAAAAAAAAAAAAGAAAAAAATAAAAAGAACATCCCCGAACTAGTGTCATTCGACCACATGGGAAAATTTCTCGTCAATTAAAAAAAAAAATAAAATAAGATTTCCCTCTTTCTGAGCATATCCTTTGACCACGAGTCTTGCATGATACCTCTCCACCTGATCATCACCATTTCTCTTGATCTTGTACACCTATTTGTTTCCAATGGGGTTTCTACCTCCTAGTAGTGGCACCAATTCCCATGTTTTGTTCTTATGAAGAGCTTCAATTTATTCTTGCATAGCTTCCTTCCAGAACGACGCATCTGGATTATTCAGTGCTTCTTGAAAATTTGACGGCTCTGTCTCCTCTCCTCTGTAAGAAGACAATATGCAACGTTGCTCTCCATAACATAATCTGATTGCCACACTGGACGTTTTCTTTCACGATCACTAGTACGAGTCGTTGGATCTTGAGACTCAGTCGTCTCATTCACCTCGTGCTGTGGTACGGCTTCAGAAGAAACATTCGACTAAAATTTATTTTCCATTTGTATTGCGTTTCCTTTGTAGTGCTATCACCTTCTTCATTTTCTTGAATTTTGTCTTCCATAAAGACAACATCTCTGCTGACGACAACTTTGTGGGCAGTGAGGTCCCACAAGCGATACCCCTTTACTCCGTCAGCATACCCCAAGAACAAGCATTTTCTGGATTTTGGATCCAGCTTTTTAGTTTCTTGGTTATTGTACATCACGTACACAGGACTTCCAAATATTTGAAGGTCTAAATAGTTTACCGGCTTTCCCGTCCACATCTCCATCGGTGTCTTCAACTCAACTGCAGTTGAAGGTGAACGATTTATCACATAACACGCGGTATTAACTGCTTCTGCCCAGAATGATTTTCCCATGCTTGCAGTTGCCAACATTGCTCTTGCTCTTTCTAACAAGGTTCTGTTCATCCGCTCTGCCACTCCATTCTGTTGAGGAGTGTATGTTGTTGTGAACTGCCTTTTGATTCCTTCTTGCCTACAAAAAGTATCAAATTCATCACCAGTGTATTCACCTCCATTATCCGTCCTCAAACACTTGATATTCTTTTCAGAATCAAGTTCAACCCGCGCTTTGTAAACTTTGAAAACTTCAAACACATCAGACTTCTTCTTGATTGGGTACACCCAACATCTCCTGGAATAGTTATCAATGAAGGATACAAAGTACTTTGCTCCTCCCAGGAATAAAACCGGTGCTTGCCACACATGAGAGTGAACCAATTCTAGAACATAGACACTTCTAGAATTTGATGACTTGAACTTCAGGCGATGTTGCTTGCTGATAACACAGTGTTCACAGAAAGGTAAAGAAACCTTTGTGAGGCCAGGAAGTAGCTTTCTTTCAACAAGAATCTTCATTCCTTGTTCAGACATATGTCCAAGCTTCTGATGCCATGTTATTGCAACTCTATGACTTGGACTATATGAAGCAACCGATGCTTCCGCCTCCCCCATTATCTCTCATTTCAGCTGGTATAAGTTTGCAGCCACCTTTTCTCCTTTCATAAGTACAAGCGCGCATTTTATAATTTTCATGATCTTGTTTTGTATTTCCACCCTACAACCAAGATCATCCAATTGTCCCAGAGACAATAAGTTCTTTTTTAAGCCCTCCACGTGTCGCACATCCCGAATAGTACGAACCCTACCATCATGCATCTTCACCATGATACTTCCATTTCCAATGATCTTTAGTTCATGATCATTGCAACTGTACACAGATCCGCCTCCAAAGATTGGTTTATATTGATGAAACCATTCTCTTCTTATGGTCATATAGAAAGTAGATCCCGTATCGAACAGCTATACATCTGCAAATCTCTTCCTGCTTTCATTTGCAACCGTTGCTTCACAACCCAGAGCGTTACCATCTTCTGAAGTACTAGCGACATTTCCCTGAGGATATGAGGTATTCAAACCTCGACAATCTTTCCTAAAGTGACCCGGCTTGCTACATTTAAAGCATTTAAAATTCTTCTTCTTTCCTGTTTTAGATTTACCGTGATTGTGACTCCCACTGGAGCCAGGTTCCATTGACCTCCCTCTCGTCACCACCAAAGCCTCCACCTGTCTTGAACTAGTTTGCATGTCCTCCCTGTTGTTGCGCCTATTTTCTTCTTCCAGAATGGCGGCGGCAACATCATCAAAGACTAAATAGTCCAAAAGAACATTACTGGTTAAGTTGATGATAACTTGGTCATATGAGTCAGGTAAACTTTGAAGTAGAATTTCAGCACGTTCTTGTGAATCTATTTTACAACTCAAAGAAGTGAGCTGAGAAAATAGAGTATTCAGGTTATTAACGTGCTCAGTCACCGAAGTAGATTCTATCATGCGAAGAGCATAAAGTTTCCTCTTAAGAAATTTTTTATTGTGGAGCGATCTTGCCTCGTACAATCGAGCAAGATGATCCCAAATCTCCTTTGCACTTTTCTTCTCCTCTATGCTTGACAAAACTCCATCTGCTAATGCCAAATGAAGATTTGCTATAGCATTTCCATCCATCTCGTCCCATTTACTGTCATCCGTAACCTCAGCTGGCCTTTCACCAATGGCCGCTAAACATTTATCCTTTCTAAGGATAGCCTCCATCTTTAATTTCCACAACGAGAAATTATTCCCATTGAATTTTTCGATTTCAAATTTCGTCGCCATTGCTACAATCACAATCAACTTTTGGACCAAACTATTATTTGCTAATAATAGTAACGAACACCTTTTGAGTGGGTATAATTTTTATTTATCTTTTGATGTGGAGGGTCCACTAATTAGTGGCAACCACAGAGTATACGATAAATAATTATATACACACCCAACCTTAGCTCTTGATACCACCTGTTGAGAAAAGTGACACCGGACTGAAGCAAAACCACAACTATAATATGAAATGCAATAAAAAGATGACACACGGATTTAACGTGGAAAACCCCAATAGGGTAAAAACCACGGGCAAGGAAAGATACGTTTCACTATGATGGAAATTAGAAATTACACCATCTCTCTATTGTACAAGAATAAATCCTTATCTCTTGTAAATAGAAGATATACACCAATTCTCTAATTGCCTCAAATACTAAGAGATAGAAAACACTATATGTTTAGAAAAGAATGAGATGGGATGCTAAAGGAAGGAATTGATCAGCTCTATTTATAGGTGATAGATCCAACTTGTCATGTTTCCAAAAGTCATTTATTCAAAAGCCATTTTCCAAAAGAGCCACATATTTCAAAGGGCAAATGCCCTTTCGTGTCTAACAGATAGGCCGGTTGTATACCTCTACGTAAAGTAAACGTAAATCAGTCAAAACATATTTGATAAACTTATAAGCTCATTTATATTGGCTTATGAGCTTAACACATTTTCAATAAGGTCATAATAAGCGCATCTAAAAAAAAAAAAAAAAAAAAAAAAAAAAAAAAAAAACCAAATAGGCTAAAACAAACACCCTCTTAAACTTAAATGTCAAAAAATCCCACTAATAAATTAATCTATATAAACCCCAATTCTAAAAAGAACACATAAAATCATGAAATGAAAAGTATAAAGGTATTTAGATAACCTTAGGAAGGATGAATGATGAAGAACAAATGATCTAAACCCTTGTTTTGGATATCAAACCCGAGATTATAACACTAGAAAAACCCTTAATCCTTTGAAACCCGAATCTTGCACAAACTTTCTTAAATCTTCGAAACGAGAAATCAACCCTCCGATCTTTCTTAGAACACCTTAGAATAGATGTAAGAACACTTGTATTTGATCTAGAAAATCAAAGTATGGATGTGTTATGGAGATGGTTTTGAGCCGTGATATATGATGAGAGAAATGAGAGAGATTTTTGTGTTTTACACCTTAGGAATGTGTTTTGTATGTTTTTCTTACTAGTTAAGCCTTTATATAGGGCTTAACTAAGGTTAAGAAACTCTAGTTAAGTTAACTAGGGTTAAGTTAAAGGAAAATATCTAAAAGATATTTTAGATAAATATCTAATAAATATCTTATAAATATCTTGTTAATTAAACGCGAGCTATGACCAAGGTTGAGGAACAAAGATGACACGGTTCATAAAATGATATTTTATGATCATAAGAATAATAACGAGACACGTCGTAAATTTTACGAAGCTCGAAACGATTAACGAACGCGCGGTCAAATGTCGACTCGCGGAACGTCAAAAAAATAAAAGTAACCCAATCTTTTCCAAGATTTTCATAATAAATACGAAAATATTTATTATCGACAAATAAAATGTTAAATGTCGACACTCACTCACGGAAACTCGTAAAATAGATGACGTCGAAAATGACCTGAAAATACGGAATGTTACAGTAGTGGTAGATGCATATGTTGTGGGTGCATAGACCAAGGTTCGAATCTTGTCAAACCTTTTTCAGCATCAATTGATTTCTAGGATTTCCACTCATGCATACATGGCAAAATTAATGCACATGTGGACACATAAATGCCTAAGTGTCATCTTAGAATGGCATAATTAGTTGTCTAGGTGGATTATTAAATGCATATGTGACATAATTAGGTGCATAGGTGGCATTTCTTAAATGATGGTGTGGCATTTATGTTGCATGAAATGGCATTGATTTATCCTGATTATATATAATAATAATGTAAAGATTAGTTTCTATTTACTATGGTTTCTTGATTTGTATTTTTCATTATCTTGACAACATTTAAAACATAACTTACTAATATAAGTCTATCCTACAAAAGGCAATAGTTCTTTTCTTTTCAATGTTACATACACATATACGTGTTTTTTTATTAGTTTTAAGGACAAAAGTTACCAATGAGCAATTTACTTTTGTTTTTGTGCTAATATGAGTAACCTACTTGTTAAAAGATCAATATGAGTAACATACTATCAAAAATTTACCAATATGACTAACCACTTGACATGATAAATTACACCGTTAGTATCTAATACATAAACAATTGCACCGTTAGTCCTCAATACATAACCCAGTTAGTCCCCAACACATAACCCAGTTAGTGAGAGAAACTCCAAATGACCCGTTATATCACATTTTCACGACTCGGACTCAAAAGAGATTTTATGCAAAACGATATTCCGGACAACTTTTTAGTTTTAGCCGAGACCCGAAACTCGACAGAAAATGACCGAAATGCCCCTGCAAGTTTCTGCAGGAACTTTGACTCTTTTTAATAAAAATGCAGATTTTGACCTTGGGTTTTAACCCGTTATTACTCGATTTTAAAACTAGCAAGCCTCGCGGCAAAGTAAAACGTCATTCCGAGCAACTTTCGTGTTTCGCCGGAGGCCGAAACGGACTCGAAAGTGCTCAAACTAAAACTAGGTTACTTGCAGGGGCATTTCGGTCATTTTCTGTCGAGTTTCGGGTCTCGGCTAAAACTAAAAAGTTGTCCGGAATATCGTTTTGCATAAAATCTCTTTTGAGTCCGAGTCGTGAAAATGTGATATAACAGGTCATTTGGATCGTGCAGAAACTTGCAGGGGCATTTCGGTCATTTTCTGTCGAGTTTCGGGTCTCGGCTAAAACTAAAAAGTTGTCCGGAATATCGTTTTGCATAAAATCTCTTTTGAGTCCGAGTCGTGAAAATGTGATATAACGGGTCATTTGGAGTTTCTCTCACTAACTGGGTTATGTGTTGGGGACTAACTGGGTTATGTATTGAGGACTAACGGTGCAATTGTTTATGTATTAGATACTAACGGTGTAATTTATCATGTCAAATGGTTAGTCATATTGGTAAATTTTTGAAAGTATGTTACTCATATTGATCTTTTAACAAGTAGTTTACTCATATTAGCACAAAAATAAAAGTAGATTGCTCATTTGTAGCTTTTGTCCTAGTTTTAACGTCTTCCGGTTGGACCACCGAACTGGTAGGACGGCTAGTTTGATGTCGGTGTTCTCGAAAACCAAAATTTCGGCATAGCATGATTGAGAATGGACAATTGCTAATGTGCTTTGGTTGCAGTTGTAAATAGGAATATGAGTTTTCAATCAACACTAAAGTTTTTGATTTTGAAAATTTTAAGATACTAAATATCAAAACACAGTTGGTGCAACATTTACAACGGATGTATTAGACATTATAGCAATCAGATGTTTGATCAGCAACCAAGTTTTCACTGGTAACTTTTAGCCACCCAAGATCTAAACTTTGTGTAAAAGTAGACAACATTTTATAGGATATTTATGTATTTATACTTGCATTAGTTTTATTTACTATGGTTGTGTTCGTTTGTTTTTTTTCAATATCTTAGACAACATTTTGAAACATAAGTTACTAATATAAGTCAATAGTTCCTACTTCTTAGTCACCAATTACAAAACTACACATGAAGTATTACAACAAGTTTGAAATATAAAAAAAACAACACATAAGTAAACTTACGTTACTAATATACAAAAGGCAATAGGTTTGTGTTAGATCATACCCTCTATACAGTGGTGGCTCAAGGGTAAAGCTATGGTTTTAGGCCCTTAATTTTTTAAGGCCCCAGATTTTCTAGAACATTGTATATATTTAAAGTGAGAGACGTGTTTTTTTGCCGTCATAAAAAAAGATTTGATTATTAAGGCCCCAATTAACCGATAAATGTTAAATAATCAAAATTAACAGCTTTTTATATTTCTATTTTTTTATTTTTCAACCCTACGTGTTGTAAAAATTTTAGCCTAAATGCATCAAGTGTGTAAAAAAATCATTTTTGGAAGAAAAATAAGTAAAGGTTAAATTAAACCATATGATAACAAACATTAAACCAGTTATTTTTTCACACCCACGAATATATTTTCGATCTCTAGCTTTCACTCATCTACTCATGTATGATTCTTCAATAAAAAAGATGCTTTATTTTTCGCTTAAGAAATTAGTAAAAAAACGAATGTAGAACGAAAAATTGAAAAAAAACGAGTTACTTGTAGAAGTAGATGATGATGTTGGCATGAAGAATATGATGATGCATTATTTTCCGCTAAAGAATATGATGATGATGTTGGCATGAAGTTATAAAAACCGGTGAAGAGACTTTAGATAGTAAATTTGACCAATTTAGATTGTATAAATGCATTCTTAGTTTATTATTTAGCATTGAGAATTTGAAATCCCTAGATGATAAGAAGCTAAAAAATTAGTTGTATGAACCTTAAAAGTTT
>BQNB010042805.1:9536-45894 GCA_026074375.1 Tanacetum coccineum | reverse complement strand
TTTGGCAGTTTCTGTCTGTTTTTGGTCATTTAAGTCCGTTTTTAATGGAAAAAGGTATGTGTATTTAAGCACATACCATGTACATGAATGGAAATTACAAAAACACATGTTTTGTCAATGAGAACACATTTGTTATCAAAATAACTCCCGCTCAGATCATGATCCCGTATAGACATTGAAAACAAGTATGATGAAAATATCGATCATGAAACTGATTGTAATGAGAAGACATATGGTTTTGATTAAATTATTTTTTTGTCCTTTTACATTTTTTATTTTTGTATTTGGTTTTTGTTTTTGAAAACATGAAGGAAATCTTTTTGAATTTTTATATTTTTCAAATTTTATTTTGTTTTTGATTTTGAAAAACATCAATAAAATCTTTTTGAGTTTTTGTATTTTTCAATTTTTTTTTGAAAAATTTATTTACAATTTTGATGTATGATCTTTTTCAAGAAGATAATTTTGCCAGACTTTCCAACTGTGTTGGAGTCATACATCTCATACCAATGCGATAAACTAAGTACTCAAAGCGTTCTTTAGAAAGAGCTTTAGTAAATAGATCCGCAAGTTGGTATTCTGTTCTGACAAAGTATAATTCCACCGTTCTCTATGCGATAAACTAAGTACTCAAAGCGTTCTTTAGAAAGAGCTTTAGTAAATAGATCTGCAAGTTGGTATTCTGTTCTGACAAAGTATAATTCCACCGTTCTCTTTACGTGTTTTTTAATAAAATGATACCGGATGTCTATGTATTTTGTACGCGAATGCTGAACTCGGTTGCATGCAATAGCGATAGCACTTTTTAAATTGCAATACATCGGTATTCCGTTATACTTGTATCCATAGTCCAGTAATTATGTACGCATCCAGATGACTTGTGCACAACACGAAGACAATGATACATACTCAGCTTCCACTGTAGACATCGCAGTACAATCTTGCTTTTTAGAACTCTAGCTCACAAGCTTTTTACCTAAAAATTGTAAGCCTCCTAAAGTGCTTTTGTAATCGTCTTTACATCCTACATGGTCTGCGTCTGAATATGCAATTAGTTCAAATCCGGAATCTTTCAGATACCATAAGCCCATGTTATAGGACTGTCTTAGGTATCGAAAGATCTGCTTGACCTCTTTGAGGTGTTTGACCGAAGGACGTGCTTGATAACGAGCATAAACAAAAGTGGCAAAAGCAATATTTGGTCGACTGGCTATAGATACATGAGCCCTCCAATCATTCGATGATAAGTCGTTTCATCCATCATGTTTCTTTAAAAGCTCAATTGCGTATTGTGACTGACTAATGAATATTCCACAAGGTGATTGATAAACTTGGAGTCCAAGAAAGAACTTTAGTTCACCCATCATAGACATTTCAAAGTTATTTTTCATAAGATTTGCAAATCGTTTTGAAAAATCTGGATTTGTAGACCCAAAAATGATGTCATCGACATATACTTGGACAAGTAATATGTCTCCCCCATGATGTCATGTAAATAATTTTGGGTCAACAATACCTTTAGTAAAATGGTGTTCAATTAGAAATAAAGACAGTTTGTTATACCATGCTCGTGGAGCTTATTTCAGACCGTATAGGGCTTTCTTCAACCTGTAGACATGGTCTGGAAAGTCTGGGTCAACAAATCCATTAGGCTAGCTAACATAAACTTCCTCTTTCAATGGACCAGTGAGAAATGCAGTCTTGACATCCATCTGAAAGATTGTAATGTTTTTATGTGCAGCAAAAGCAACGAACATCCGAACGGCTTCAAGACAAGTAACAAGAGCAAAGGATTCCTCAAAATCTATGCCTTCTTCCTGCTTGTAACCATTCATAACAAGACAAGATTTGTTTCAAATAACAATATTTTCTGCATCACTTTTATTTTTCCAGAGCTATTTGATAGCAATAATATTCTTTCCATCTTGTCTAGGAACTAGTTTACAAACAGCTAGTCTTTCGAATTGATTCAACTCATCTTGCATTGATTCTATCTAGCTGTGATCTGACATGGCTTCTTTAATGTTCTTTGGTTTAAGGGTGCTGACGGTTAATTCATACATGTATAATTAAGAGTCAGTCTGAAGTCTATTTCGAGTCATCATAGGTTTGGATGGGTCACCAATTACTTGTTCCAAAGGATGAGCTTTTGTCTAAATGTGTGTTGAGGGTTGTACTTGGTAGAACTCATGCATATCTGATGGGTCTATAGCTGTTGTAGATGACTCAGCTTCCTCAAAGTTTGGAGCATCATATGGAACAAAAATCGTATTACCATCAAAATCTGTAGAGTCTTCTTGATTGAATTCATCAGCCTTATTCAACGAGATTGGAGACGTTTGTTCTTCGGATGTAATTACAATGGTAGGAGCCTTGTGTTCTTCAACGATGATTAAATATGTCGAAGGTGAGTCTTCATGATCATGAACTTGTTGTGCAGTGGAATTGATGGACATATCAGAAGACCTCTTCTCAAAGTATTCTTTGTACATTGGCCCAAAAAAATTAACTAAATCTTCTTTAGATGGAATATTCATGGATTCTACTGATGAATCATCATTGATGGATAGTTGAAAAATAGGTTCTAAATTGTGATGTTCAGAAGCCATAGTTGTAAGCTCATCAAACTTGACATGGATGGTTTCCATAATCTTTTTGGTTCGTCAATTATATATTCAAAACCCTTTGGATGTTTCCGAATAGCCAATGAAGATACCAATGTCTGCTTTAGGTTTCATCTTTCCAAGGTCATTTTGATCATTTATTGGATAACACAATAAACCAAACACATGAAAATACTCCACATTTGGTTTTCTGCCATAAAGAATTTCGTATGGAGTTTTGTTGTACCTTGTATGAATTATTGACCGATTTTGAGTAAAGCAAGCGGTGGAAACTGCTTCGGCCCAAAAAATTCTGGTAATCGTAAAAAAAAATAAGCATTGTGCGTGCTGCCTCGACAAGAGTTCGATTTCGTCTTTCAACAACACCATTTTGTTGAGGCGTACGAGCAATTGAAAATTGTTGCATAATGCCTAACTTTTCATAATGAGCCTTAAGGGTAGCATTTTTGAATTCAGTACCATTGTCAGTGTGAATCTTGTAAACCTTGGCATTTTAATTTAACTAAACTCGAGCAATGAAATTTTTTATTATCTCAGGAGTCTCATCTTTTGTGCGAAGAAAATATACCCATGTAAATAGAGAATAATCATCAACGATCATAAGAATATACCTCTTTTTGTTGATTAATGCTGCCCATATTGGTCTGCATAAATCCATATGTAGCAATTCTAACTTGGAATGATTACTTGGAACCACTTTAGGTAGATGAGAAGCTTTCTCGCTCTTTCCCCGCTCACATGCAGAACAAAGGTGATCTTTTTCGTATGTGAATTTCAGAAGACCATCAACCAGGTCGTGTTTGGTAAGATCGTTTATGGTATCAAAATTAAGGTGTGAGAGTCTGCGGTGTCATAACCATGACTTCGCCAAAGTGGCTTTGGACATAAGACAAACAGGTAAAGAAGCAGCCATATCAGAAATGGAGATAGTATACAAATTAGATTCACGAGCTCCTATAAGCAAATCATCTCCTTCCAGATTTCGCACATAGCATGTATTTGAGCGAAAAGCAACTTCTAGATCACCATCACAGAATTGTCCTACACATGAAAAGGTTATGTCCTAGGACTTCAACGTAATAAACATGACATACAGTGATGTTGCCTTGTACATTATCGCCATAGCCTGTGATTGCTGCAAAATGATCGTTCCCAAAACAAACGGTGCCCATGAATTTTAAACAAAATTTTCCAGCAGTGATTGATCATCCGTCAAATGCTTTGAACAACCACTATTAACAATCCACAAAATGATTTGAACTACTTGAAATACATGAACACGCCATATCTAGACAAGTAGACAATTTGACTACCCATTTTTTTACAGAAACTGATGTTTTAATAGTAGACTGACTATTAACAACATTCAGAGGTGTTGTAACAGATGACCAACCAATATTTAGTTGTAATTCATACCACTTTTGCCACATTCGACTACTTCGAATTTTATTCTTCATGTAGTTGCTAAGTGAACTGTCTCGCAAATTAAAAGCACTAGAGCCTTATTTTTAGCACTTAAGGGAGTAACCGCAGCAATCTTAGTTTTGGAAACTATGGGAGTAGTATCTAAGGACTTAGATTGTATATTCTTAACAGAAAACCTAGTCTTTGAAACTACAGGAGTTGTATCTTCAAGCTTAGATTTTATTAATCTAGAAGTAGTGAATAAGGCACTCCTAACTTTCGAATGCACATTCAGTTTATAATTCGCAAGACATTTATTATGACACAGGATAAGCACATTCTTAGCACAAGAAACATACAATACATCCTTCGCTTTAAGAACGTTTTCAACATCCATACCAGTTACAATCTTTTTGTTTGAAACAATATTCTTAGATGCAACATATGTCTTTTTATTTGTCCTACCAGAAACTTCTACTTTCTCTGATGATTTCTTAGTGTTGGATAAAACACCATTCTTCAACGCTGAATCTCTATTCAATGGTATTCTAACTCTAGAAGCAGCACTCAATCTGGTAGAAGGTAAAACACTCTTGGCTCTTTTTGTATTTGTTTCTGTTTGCTTAGTGACTTTATACATTCCCGGTGCTATGACATTTTGATTTGTTTCAACCTCTTTCTTTTTGGTAGGTGAAGTCTGTAAAGTGATTGTTTTTGACAAAACATGTTTCTCTTCTGTTTTAGGAGCAACAATTTTCTTGTGAAAAACTTTTTTGTTTAGCGGAGTAACACAAACAAGTTGAGTAGAAACATTGGTTTTGTCAAACTTAAGACTTACCTTTTTCAGCATTTTTCAGTTTGGTTTTTAACTCAGTTATTGTCATTAAAAGATCTTGATTTTGTGCACGTACATCAACGTATGCATAGGTCTTTTGATTAACATGCTCAATCAATTCATTAATTTTGCCTTGAGTTTGAGATCATGTCTTTTTGATTGAATCAAAAAGTTTTTGATATTCTGATTTGACATTTTCTCGTTCTTTTATCAAAGATTGTACTTGAAATTCTAAAGACATGTTCTCACTCTCAAGCTTTTCCATCTTTGATATCCAAGAGGTTTCGCAAACGTTTTTCAAAGAAGATTTGCATTTTTGTCTTTCCTTTTCATGTTGTACTTGTAATTCAAAATCAAGACTTTGTTTTTGACATCTTTGAACATCATTTTCAAGAATGTTTATTCGTTTTTGCATTCACTCTTGGATTTTAATTGATTCCCTCTAAATTTGCTCAATTTCATCTTGCACATTGTTGTTGACACACTCATGACTCAACAACACACAACATTCGATTTCATGCTTGAGTTTAGCTTCCAAGAGTTGATCTTTCAAAAGCTCATGTTGTGTCCATGTTTCACTAAGATCATTTTATGTTGAGTCAAAAACATCATTCATTTCTTTTATATCTTTTAAAAATCATTTCTGAATGATTTCAAAACTCAAATGCAACTTATGAAGAATTGGTTTTACTTCTTGTTGACAAAATTTGGTTAACCGTATTTCTTCTGGATAAGTATAGAAAATGCTTTCTCATTTAGAATTTATTTGTAATAACCCAAACAACTTTTAAAATTCATTTTCAATTTTATTTATATCCAATTTCATTGGATTTGCACTTGGTATTGGTGTAGCATTTGGTTTTGTCCTAAAAGATGAAGACGGTAAACTTGCATTTGAAGAATTTCAGAAGATATAAAAGAAAATGAGAAATATTTTTGTTCAGCGAAGAATTCCTTTTGTGGAACAAAATCTTCATAAAGAGCATTTAACTTTCTGTAATAAATTGTCTAAACATTTTGTTTTTTCTCAATAATAATTGGATATTATGATTTCTTTTTCATTTTTATTTGACTCTTGGTTGCATCATCAAGTATGTCCTTAGTATTTCTAACATTCACATGAATTTTTAAATCATCAAGACAAGAAGCATCATATAATTTTGGATTTTGAGAAATTGCTTTCTTGAGAGTATAAGGATTTGTGTACCCCAAAACATGTTTTACATTTGAATCATAAAAGGACATTGGTTTTGGTCCAAGCATAAACATTCATTGTAAGGAGTTACCAATTTTTAACACTACATCTTCATTCTTTTTAGCTCTTGCTTCAAGATCTAGAACAGTGTCATGGTATTTATCTTTGTTTTCACTCATTTTGCGTTTCAAAATAGACTGTGTCTTTTGAAATTCCACAGTTTGTCTTTTTAATTCAACAACAAACAACTCTAATTTATCACGTCGTTGTTCTAAATCTCGAATAATGTCTCGGTCAGGAATAAATTAAGATTGTGGCTCTTGTTCAAATCGTTTTGCTTTTCGATCAGCCTCAATATATTCGTTAAAATAGGTAGTGTTATTTCCTTTGATCATTTCAAAAACCCGAACCTTTTCCTTATACGACTCAAGCTGTTTAGTCAACACTATGTTTTAATGTTGAACTTTTTAGCAATTATTTGTTGTTTCTCAGCTTCCTTATATGCATTTCTAGCTAATTGCTCTAATTCATATGATTCTTAAACATTGTTATCGTATTCAACACTGCCACTATTAACATCTCCATTTGGTTCATCAAATATAATATTGCTATCATTTTGATCATCACTGATTATGTTGTTAATAATTTTAGGTTGCTTTGGATACTTTTGCTCTTGGTTATCTTTAGCAAATAATGGATTCTCATAACTGGTGGATGGAGTTTGTGCCTCATTGAGAAATGTAGAATCATAGCTTAGCCCTGTAACAGAATCAAAGTTTGCTGGTTGAATTCTGGCCATCAGGCATATATTTTACTTAATTCCTCAAGTTCTTCCATCCGAGAAGCATCAGCAAAGAGAAAATCATTATGTTTATCGGTGAGAATTACTTTTGCTTCATCCTATTTTGCTAGCAACATTTGTTCCATGAAGTACTTTGAATCTCGAACTCTTGGTTTAGGACAATTACAAGCATAATGACCTTTCTCGCTGTAATTGTAGCATTAAACATTTACAGCAGTTCCCGAAGACGTAGTTCAAAGATTTCTCTATATGTTTCCAACATCATTTTGAATATTGTTAACCTCAATGATTTCCTCTTGAACAAATGAACGTCTTGTATTTCTGCCATCATTCCCAGAGAACAATTGCTTGATTTATGGTGTTGGAAGAAGTACGAAGACGATTATTTGTTGGATTAAAGAAACGTTGAGTGATGGCACGAGCAAGTAAAATCATTGCAGAGGTAAGTGGATCTTCATAATTGTTTTGAACTGCATCTCCTTGACAATTCTCATCATAATCAACCACTAAAGAAGGATGCGTGACATAGTAAGGTGAGGTAGTCCTTGAAGATGAACCCGTATGTGCCACCAACGCAAGAGGATCATGTGATTTTTCCAATTTCTTTGCTTTAGATGCATTCACCGGTTTCTTAAATTGTTGAAGGTAATCAAACAAATCATCATAAGTATCCTCTGTCAATCTTTTTGCAAGACGAACTTGAGTGGCATACTTCAGCCATTTAGGTTGTAAACAATTTAGGAACTTTGTGTTAACAGTGACTTTTGGAAATATGATGCCATTTCTTTCTAGATCATTTATTAGTTGAGCAAAACGATTGTAAAGTGACACAAGTGCTTCTCCTGGTTCAGCAACAAATTAATCAAACTCATTATTAAAACGTGTTTCCCTATCAACCTTGTTTTGTATAGTTCCTCTCATTAAGCATTCAACTCTTTGCCACATGGCTTGTGTAGTAGTACAAGCATCCATAGAGTTATATATGTCATTTGGGATAGAGATTAAAATCAAATGCATTGCTTCAATCTCAGCTTCATAGTGTTTCAAATCATCTCCTTTTAAATCCTCTTCTTTTTGCATCCTTAGTGGTTCAATTTAAGAAGGAGTGAATTCTTTAAACTCATATGGACCTTCATTAATTGCTTTATTAAGCCACTTTTAGTTTTCTTTCTTTCGATTAAGGTATCTTCTAAAACGACTTGCCCATGGTATATAACTACCTCTTTCAAGCATCGAAGGTCTAGTCCCAGAACTAGCATCAGCAAGAGATTGTTGATGTGTATTAGACGTCAACATATCTTGTGACTCAAAGATTGGATCTTTGTAGACGAAAAAGAGTTCTATTTATGATCAACCAAAAACTTCAATACTTGTCGAGTATGACATGTATCACAAATTTGATTCCAGAATTTAAAAGCGAGAAACGTGTCTAAAATACTCAATTTCGGTAACACTGTTCTCGAACAACACTAATATCGGACAATAAGGATCTCGGACAAAACTAATTTTTGAAATTCAGAATCTTTCTCGGACAACACTATACTCGGTAAGCTGAATCTCGGATAATTATATTTCTCGGTAAGATCAAAATTCGATAAACACATGTTTTGACAAACCTTTTTAATCAAAATTTCATATAACAATCACGATAAAACCGTAATAATATCAATTTTGATTAAATTTGATCCGTTTAAAATGTTCCGAAAATGAAAACTACAATTTCGATGAAACCAAAAATGTAATTTTCACACTTTGGAATTCAAAAATGAACATAATTTTGATAAAACCGAAAAGTATGATCACTTTACAATTTACAAAGCCGTATGTTAATGTCAAAAATGATTCTTTTTCCGTTTATCACAATTTCGATAAAACCGAAATTGTGACAAAAACGTAATGTGATATTGAATTTTATTTTGCTACCACAATTCTCGATAAAACCGAGAACTTGTGTATCTATTACAACGATTATGCTTATTTCCGAGTTTGAAACGTGTTTCTAATACACACTTTCGATAAAACCGAAAAAATGTGTAATAGATCAATCTCGGTAACAAATTCCGAAAATGATAAAAAGCACCTAAAATACGTTTTTTGATAAAACTGAAAACACGTATATCTATTACAACTCAATCTAACAACAACTAGGCATCCGAAAATGAGAAAACTATGATAAACTCCTTCGAATCAACCAATAACCTTGTCAAATTTGTAGAAAATGCAAGAAGGATACCAAAATTACTCAAAATAACCAATACGATCACGTCTTGTCCATAATTGCTGTCGAAAATGATTAGAAGCGTGTAATAAAATGTCGAAATTGCTCAAAATGCTCAAATCACTACTCGAAACCACCAAAATCCACCGAAAATCAATTACGTCATCCTCGATCACTTACGAAATCACAAATAAGACCACTCTTAATCTCTAATGGCGTATGATACCACTTGTTAGGTCTTATTTTAACTTGAATCACACGATACAGAACGGTTTAGAATAGAGAGAATTAAGAGAGGAAGGCAAGTCTTTAACAATTTTCCAAATTTTATAAAAAAGAGAAAAGGGGGGAAAGTGAGTTTGTTACAAGCCTTAACCACCTAATGATGATTAGGTAGGTATTTATAGGAGAGGGAGGTAAGCTCCCCTTCCTTTATTTTCCTAATTTTGCAATCTAATCCCTATTCTTTGGATAATATGCTATTTTTCACTTTTATCATATTTCTCCTTATTACAAACCACTTTCTACTTTGTAAAATAAAGACTAAACACTAATAATAAATAAAACCACTTAAAGTATCATAATCGACACTTTTATGATCCTAACACCAAAGCCTTGTAAATTAGTTCTGAACTTTGTGGGTGTGTTCCTTATAAACCCTCACGGGACTTCACTCGTCCACTCGGGACACCAAGAGGTTTAAAAGGCTTGTTGCATATGTTAAATGCAACCGTAATTCCTACGAAAGTGAGTTAGGATTTATTTGTATATCTATTTTGTACATTTTCTGCTATGTTGCTTTTGCTGGATTTATGCTTTCGGTATTAGTTTTCTTGTAGCTACACGGGTTATTGATGGTAATTAGTTGCAAAGAAGTATTTCAAGCCAGACTAGTTGGATGATATACCGATGATGATGACGATTTACTAGTAAGTGTTGGATGTTGCTCGCGGAAGCACACTTGAGGCATGCTTTAGTACATGCCATATTCTGTTCATACCGAGCAAATTCCAAGGGAGTACTTCTGTTTCATTTCTAACCTTCCACTTTTATTTTATATGCTTAGTTTGACTCAGGTGGGGGGAAAGGATTAGAAATAGACACTCATTTGATTTACTTGCCTTTATTTTTTTAAGTTTTTACTAAAAATGTTTCAATACTAAAATTTTGACATGTTTTTCATTAGTTAACTAGTTTAATCTTAACTGGGCACACCTATCATATATCTACATTGTGTGAGGATAAGCCTTTCTGTTTTCCCCTTATACATAAATTACATAAAAATAAGTGTGTCGGTGGCTGTAGTAGACTTTAGAACTTGGCTTGGTATATCTTTTCGAGACCACAAAAATGAGCATTACACTGAGTTAACTTAGTGTAATCGTTGCATCTAGTATAAAAGGAAAATTTTAGGATTATCCACAAATAGCCCATCTATTTATGTTATGTTTTATATATATTGACTCTTTACACTGATTAGTCAATCCCCTTGTGAAACCCATTTTGTTACTATCATTTTAAGAGTAAGATACCCCTAGTATAACCTGTTGAGCCTTTTCTTTTATTTTGTAACGCATTATATGTTATTGTTTCATTACACCAATCGCCTAGCCTACCTTCTTTAAGTCCATAGTCCAGAAGTTGCTAGTTTCTACTGGTGAACATCGCGGGTCTTGATAAGAGGGTATTTAAAGAAAGTCGGGTAGATGATAGTTGATCTCAAGTGAAGGATGCTCTTGTATATATGTGTCTGTTATTTTTAGTCCATAGTATCCTTGTCTTGCATAAAAATGAAAAAATAGAATAGAAAGCATGCATGTAAGTGTTTATTATTTATTAGTTTGTGTAGTATATTGGATATCATAACACAATCAATGATTTAGGGGTTGGACGAATTTGTAGAGAGAGAAAGTGAGTTCTAGTAAGAGAAACTACACCTTATGTGTGTGTTTGATAAATTGAACAACCAACCTCTTTCCATGGCTAGAAAGAGGCTTTTATACAAGAGTTTAGATGCCCTAATGGGCTATGGTATGGGCTTATAAGTGGGTAAAAGACCCGGCCCAATACCATGAGTCATACGCTTACGTTTAAACTACGAGCTATGCTATACTAGACAATACACGGGGTGACCGAGTCTTTTTCATAAACCTAACAATCTCCCCTTAAGGAAGGTCACCCCAAAAAATATAATTTGAATTCTAGCATTCTAAATCTTGATCTTCTGACTTTAGCTCGTAATCTTTGATTCTTCATTCTTTGATTCCATTATACATTATGTAGTGATCTTTGATTATCGTTCCATTGACTTGTGTGATCTTTGAGCTTTCTTTGAGGTCACCAGACACAACAAATCTTTGTGTCTTTATGTTACACCTATTAAATGTTATTCTCATGTCTTTATCCTGCTTATAATCATTCTTAATCCTAACCTTTAACTTACTCGATTTAAGGAATTAAGCAATTACAAGTGTGTCGTTCATGGATTTGGACGAGCATTTGTGGTTTTGTCGCTTTTTTTGGAGTATTGGTATTGATAAACATTGTATTATCATAATGATCCACCCGTAAGCCTTTATGTTGTGTCAATCCATTTTCCTTTTAGAATAGTTGCATCTAGACTATAGTGGTGGAGATTAATATCCTTGCCAAGCCTATGATAGAATACTCGTCATAACTGAGCAGTTGAGTGATCACCAAAAATGAAACACATAGATTAATGAGAGTATGAGTGTGATTTATTTTTCCTTGCGTAAGGTGCTTGGTTTAGAATTTTTTGGCTTAGGTAATTTTTAATTTCATGTCTTACAAGATAACTCGGGAGATATCTTTTTGAGAATAATTTAAAAAGGTCTACTTTAGGGCAAGTAGAATTCAAGTGGAGGGATATTTGATAACATCACATGTTTAATACTTTTCTATATCAAATTCTCGCGTTTATTTCCTTGTTTTATATTATTTTTATAAGAATCTGATACCTAATTCGTTTAATTTCAGGTTCTGGATAATTAAGGCATTGGAACTGAAAAGATGCGGAAAATGGCAAAAAAAAGATCAAATACATGGAAACCGCATTCAGGAGAGAACTACGGCGTAGCTAGATCATTATGGCTACGCCGTAGTTAATTATTATTTGGCGAGGATATGTGAGCTTAAGAAGAACTACGGCGTAGTTGACCCATTGGGGCTACGCCATAGCTTTTAACGTGAAATGAAAGTATCAAGCTGACGTCACATCTACGGCGTAGTTGGACCATTATGACTATGCCGTAGCTTGGGAAGAAAATAATATCGTAAGCAGCTACGGCATAGCCGAGTCGATGTAGCTATGCCATAGCTAGTCCCTTAGACGGCCAGGAGTTATAACTCCGAAAGAGGTGAAGCTAATGAAATATATGACTTTTATTTATACTGCCAGTGAATTGATAAAGTGAGCTGTGGGCATGGACGTATTAGGTGTGGTCGGTAGTTGTAGTAATGATATATGTATTTTTGGCGGTATTGCGATTATTATGTTTTTATGGATGCTATATCACGTGTTTAGTTTAGTTTATGTATTTATAAAGTAGTTATTGTATAAACTTTTCTCGGTTTTATGTATGTTTATAAATAGTGTCAATGTGATAAAAATGAGCTGACATGTTTGTGAATAAGTTAATAGATTTGAAGTGAATGGGTTCTTTTTATTGGAAAGCGTGATTTTTTATCTGTTTACTTAATTTATGATTTATCTTCAGTTCAGATCGAAATTAAACTATTATGGGTTGTAAGGGATGAGGTTTTGGTGGGATATTAATGAAAAGTAGGAGGGGTTGGGGGGAGCGATCGCATGAGGTCCTGTTTGTTGTTGTAAGATCTGGTGTGATGTGATAGGGGGCGCTCAATTTTTCCTTTCGAGAGATTTAGAGTGTGTCTTACAAAGATAGACTTAACATATGTGATCCTTATAGGAGAATTCTGTTTATTGTGGTGATCTAGTCTAGGAGAGGCGGCCTGTTGATTTGTTCGCTTCTCTATTTAGTTAATTAATGTTCTGTAAGCTTTGTTGCTTATATTTTTCACTTGCGATGTTATAATTTCTTAGCCCTTGCTTATTAGTATGTCTTACGGTATGTGTGCTTTGAATTGGGTATAGTAATAAAATATCTGTTTTTGCATCTAAGTTAAATTGTTCTAATTTCTTGCTTATTTAATACAACATGATCACTTAGAGTAATAACATAGTACTTTACCTCCTAAGTAAAAAATCTATTTCATTATGGGCACGCCTAGTTAATTATTATTTGGCTGAGGTATGTGAGCTCTAGAAAGAAGACTACGTGAGCGTACTTAGTTGATGCCTAATTAGGGGTATCTCGCATAGCTTTATAACGTGAAATGAAAGTTATCAAATGCTGCGTTCAACGAGTGTTACGGCGTGTATAGTATGGTACCAGGTATGACTATGCCGTTAGTTGGGAGAAGAAAATAATATCGTAAGCAGCTACGGCATAGCCGAGTCGATGTAGCTATGCCATAGCTAGTGTCCCTATCTAGACGGTGCCAGGAGTTATTAAACTCCGTAGGGACTTGTAAGTTAATATACGTTGATTAGAGATGTTATAAGGAGTTGAAACGTATTGAGGAGCTCATATAATAGAGATGCGAAGGGAGGATTGAAACTATTGAGACAATAACGATCGAAGACTAAACTCTTACAAATCCAAAGTTGTTACATTGCCCTATAGATACAAAGAAAGGGGCACGGCATATTCATTCAGTTCTTTTTTTTCACTTCGGTCGACGACAAGCGGAGATGGAGGAAAAGGGGTACGACATTCGGTAAAGGGCAAACCCTTTGGGGGTTGCCACGCGATTTGACTAAGGGATCAAGATCACTTATTTAGCACGATTCGTATATATATTTCAACTTTTAATGGTCAACTTAGTTTCATCATTTCTTGGTGATTTATTTGATCCTACTTTAATTTGTTGATGTTATGTTATTTATTTTGCTTAATTATTTGTTCTTGGCATTTATTTTATTTAATCGATTCATGTTCATCATGATTTGATTTTATAGTTTAATTTAACAATCTTGATGGATAATTCATGTAGCTTTCTTTAGATCCTTATACCTTTGTAAGATAATTCTATAATAGGTATAAGCCAATATTTGTGACTTGATAACTTATAGGTAGCATGTGTTAGTGGGAAAACACACAGGCGTGTCTCATAGATTAGTTGGTAAAATTAATGACTGTGAACTGAGAATAGGTTAATACTCCTTGCGAGTTCATTCCACTTAAGAATCATAGGTTAGGCGAGAATGCGATTTTTAGCTTAATGTCTTTAGATGCCTCTATTAAGATTTTGGTTAGATAGTGTTTAGTAATCGTTCTCTTTGGATATCTTACTTGCTTATGATGATCCCGCATTTTGTAGTACTAAGAGTTGGTTTTAGCACTTGTGTTGTAGGATGTAGTTAGTAAGTTGGACCATCGAAAGCTTGACTTGAGTAAAGTTGATCGAGTAAGTGAGTTTCACACTCTATTTCAGTTGTAATAGGGGTTGACCATGATGTCACCTCTTAGAGTTGGACTAGGTACTTAAAAACGCGGGTAGACCTTTTGTTAGTTGATTCCTAATAGCGGGTTAAAATGTCGAGACGTGGGATTGTCGACATTAAATAAGTCTTTAAGATAGTTGGGGTTTAATGACTATGAACTAGATATCCAACTACCGTGACCAACGGGGTTGAGATCATAGGAATTATAAGTTAGGCTGCGACTACAAATCAGACCTAGTGATATTAAAACCACTTATTAGAACATGAATTAAACATTACACGTAGGATTATCATTAATAGACATAGAGAAATTAACTAAGTAAATGCGTTCATCCTTTTTAGTTGTTTACCATTATACCAATCCCCTTTAGGAACGTTAGGATTGTTAAAACATAATCATTTCAATTTAAAACTCAACACGCTCTCTTTACTATACGATATGGTATACTGCTCTTTAGTGCGTATGAATAGTCTAGGTAGTTAGGGTTTTATAAATGTAAAACCTAACGTAATTCATTAAAAGAAATTACGCATCAGTTGGATGGGTGTTTTTTAAAGCATACATGTATGGGAGAACTACTAACAGCCATGGGAAGGGATGCAAACAACCAAATGTATCCCATTGCATGGGCTATAGTAAGGGTTGAGAATGCTAAGAATTAGGGTTGGTTCTTGCATCTGTTGCATGATGATTTGTCTCTAAATGAGGGCAATGGAATTACAATCATATCATATTCACATAAGGTAACAATTATACACTTGTATTCCTTTTGAATAAGTTTATATACCTAACATTGTGTCTAATGTATTTGACTATCAATCAGGGATTACTTGATGTTGTACATGATTGGTTACCATAGGCTGAGCACAAAAGATGTACAAGGTATGTATATGCCAATTTCAAAAAATATATAATGGACTACAATATCAAAGACTTTTTTTGGGCTGCAACATCTTGTACACTAGAACAATAGTTTAAGCTAATCATAGATCAGATAAGACAGATCAGACAACATATGATTATCTAATTCAAAGAAATCCCAACTCATAATCAAGGGCTTTCTTTGAGATGGACATGAGATGTACATCATTAAATAATGGAATATCTGAAAGTTTTAATAGAGGAATATTAGGTCCAAGACATAAACCAATCATCACTATGTTGGAAGAGATAAGGTTATGCATCATGCAAAGATTAGTTGCAATGAATAAGATTGCTTTCAGCTTAGAAGACAAAATCACACCTAGTATAAGGAAGAGGTTAGAGTTACTCAAGGATAAACAAAGGTACATACATTAACTGTTTTATATTATTAAAAAGTTATATACTGATTAAGTGTTTTATATTATTACAGATATCGGGTTGTCTTTCCAAGTAGTTTCTAAGAGTTGGAAGTTAGAAAAGGTAATCAGAGTTATGGTGTGAATCTGTAAAACAAGGTATGTGCTTGTAGAATGTAGGAATTAAGTGGTGTCCCTTGTGTACATGTTGTGGCAGGCTACATGCATGTGGGAACTGACCTAGATGTAGGTGTTAGCTATTGGTATAGTCAAGAAGCTTGGTTTAATGCATATCATTTTTCCATTAAACTTGTGTTTGGGTCAAATATATGGAGAAGGACTAATGATGTTCCACCTTTACCACCACTTATAAGAAAGATGTATGGCAGACCACAAAAACCTTGAATTGAGGCACCTTTTGAAAATACTGGAACCCAAATTAGTAGGGTGGGTAGGACTATGACTTGTGGAAACTGTTGGCAAAAGGATCACAATAAGGCATCATGTAAGGCAAAGCCACAACCTAAACCTACAGTTGAGAAAAAATAACCTGGTAGAAAAAAACATCCTTTTGTGGGAAAATGTGCATCTAGAGGTGGTAGAAGTGGTAGAAAAGGTGATGGAAGTGGTGGCAGTGGTGGGAGAGGTGATGGAAGTGGTGGCAATAGTGGTTGTCTAGTGTAAGGGTACAAAACTGGTAGGGTTGTTGGTGATTCGGATACATAGAGGATGTTAGGTTGGGTTAATAATAGCCTCTGTACGGTTTCGGTGGTAATAAGTCTTAGCAGAGTGGGTAGACGGGAGGGGAAAAAAGTTTAGCAGGGTGGGTGGAAGTAGGAGAGGTAGTAGAATGGCTAGAACACTTACATCAGATAGACATCTAACTGCTAAAGAGGTATGTATTATCTTATACACAGTTATGTTTATTATCTAGTACACCCTTATTGATAGTATGATTTACTAGTAATGGTGTTGTTTGTACATGAGTACCAATTGCAATTAGATGAACATGCCTTTAGGTAAGCTATGGAAGAACAAGCAATAACAAAAGAAAGAATAACAGCAGAACAAGTCGAAAGTAGTTAAGGAAAGAAGAGAAGAACAATGAATGGGATAGATAAGAGGGATTATGTTCACATCCTGCAAAATTGGAGAGAAGAATTCAATTGAAGAAGAAGAACATTGATATAAAGTGTACAAGAGACTTTCATTCATACATTATTCCTGTTACTACTAAAACATATCAGTGTTTATGGAGTTGAGGAAAAATAAGTAAGTAAAGTGAATAGAGAAAGAGCTCCTAGCGCTGGACATAAGTGTTACAACTGCAGATCTTGAAGAAGCACCATATGTGGAGACAACTCTTACAACTGTAGAGATTGAAGAAGCACCCATTGAGAAAGGCAATACATTAGTAACAGTTGATAAGGGCAATAAGCACTGTGGCAGTGTGTGGAGGAGGAACAAACTCTGAACCAAAAAGGAAAAAGAGTGTGGGAATGCCAAAGTAAATGTCGGAATGGCATTAAGATTTACTATAAGAAACCTGGGCAGATTATCTTAAAAGAATTTCGCAATATGAAAAAAAGCTTTTTGTATTTGACCAAAGATGGAATGAAGTACTCTTAGACAAGGATTTGATGTGTTCTGAAGTTAGTGTTAATTTGGATGAACTTAAGAACATATAATGGGTTTATTATGTACAAATGCGATTATTTGGATCGTATAACTTGCTTTTTGTAATGGGGTCAAAAACAGGGAAGTGCAAAGTGCATGGAGAGAGAGGAATTGCAGAGACAGAGGGTTTTATAGGACTTGATGTTTTCTTGGAATGTCTTTCTTGATAATCTATGTATTTAACTTTTAATACCTATGAATTAACGGGAAAAGGTGACTTGTATAATGGTTTATCTAATTGTCATTAACTGTGATATATCTTAGTATTGGTATTCATGTGCAGAAACCATGTTTTTTTATCTCTTTTGTATCATGTGCAGAAACTGTTACTCATTGTCAAAATGTGTTGGGTTTCCAAGTGCATAAACCATGTTTTTTGTCCTTTTTTTATCATGTGCAGAAACCATGTTTCTCATTGTCACAATGTGGTAGGTTTCCATGTGCATAAAACAATTGATAACATAAAACATTGATAACATTAAACCTACTTTATTACAAAAAGTCTTAACACGCAGTTCATTACAATTAGCCTTCATAGCCTAAACTAAAGATAACCTACTTCAATACATAAACAACCAACACCAAAGCTAAAAATATCAAGATTTATAACTTCTAAAAGGTTGCATTTTTTTGACTTTACCTCAATTTAACTTGTAGGAGAGCAAACTCATCTTGAAGTACAATCAATTGTTCTTGGCTTCTTAACTCAGTAGCAACTTCTTTTTGATGTAGATTGAGCTTTCCATACAAATTCCCTATGTACCATGAGTTATCCAACTCTAGATCATACCAATACCATTTCTTACACTTCTTGACCCTAGTAATCTGAAAATTAAAACGTATATAAAAAAAATCAAAGGACTTAAATAAAACAACTTGAATACAAAAACATACGTATCTGTTGGGGTAAACTAGAAAACGTCTACCAGGATTTGTAGGTGTCAATGCAGTGAGTTCCATCAATGGGAGAAGGCATTTGCACTCTGACGGGATGTTGTCTTCATAATTAATTGCAGCAATTTTTCAATTTTAGAATGGAAGGTTTTAGGGTTTGAGTTATCAATTAGGGATGGTGATGGCAAAGGGAAGCGGGGTAAATGATATGAGTTATAGGTTTTAGGGTTAAAGTAGTCATTTGGGTACAAACTGGGTCGTGTATAATGACTAAAAAATAATTGGGTCGGGTATTTACTTTCCACGGAGGAACTTGTTATAATATTTGGATTATAAAATTAAATAATTTTGGAAATGTAGCCGGTAATATTGGTAACATTGTCATAAAACAAACAAGTACGTTGTTGAAGTCATTGAATAAAAAAGTAAGTGTATCAAGTCAGTACAAATTTGAAAGTACGTGGCTATTTTATAGCTTTTACCCTGTATAATACTTGGATGAAAATTATAGCAATGAAAATATATTTAAAACTCAATATGTTCATATATCTTGCATCAATTAGTATTATATAACAAAAAAATAGTTAACGTCAAAGTTGAACAAGAAAGACTACAAAAAGTCAAATTGTACACTTATTTTGGGACAAATAGAGTATGCCATTTTGAGAGCGAATTACCAGAATCACTCGCCCCATAATAAAAAAGCAAAAAAGTTAAAAGAAATAAACATAGCACGCAGACAGAGCACGCGCAAAATCTTGCGTGACCCAGTTTTTTCTCCACATGTGTCCAATTTGTTAATGAGATTCAATGAGAAGGTGGCAAGTGGCAGAGTGCGCGCGAAATCCTTTGTTCGTTTCTTCATTGTGCGCACCAACATTATTGGGATTAAATGAGAAGTTGACAAGTGATAGAGTGCGCACAAAACCCTTTGCTCGCTCCTTCTTTGCGCGCACCAACATACGACTTTTGTTATTGGTATCAAATGAGAAGTTGACAAGTGACAGTATGCGTAAAACCTTTTCCCGGTCCTTCATTTTGCGCGCACTCTTTATTTAATTTACATTCAGCCCGTGAACCAATAGGAAATTGTTCGCGGACTCCTTTTTTGCTCACTCCTTCTTTGTGCGCACCAACATACAAATTTTGTTATTGGGATCAAATGAGAAGTTGACAAGTGACAATACGCGCAAAACCTTTGCTTGGTCCTTCTTTTTGTGCGCACTCTTTATTTAATTTACATTCAGCCCGTGAACCAATATGAAATTGTTCGCAGACTCTTTTTTTCTCACTCATTTACTTGCTCGCATTTTTTTTAATAATTGTTCATGAACCAACGGGAAACATGCACGTGGCGGTGCATACACAGAGCCTTTGTGCGCGTAGATCCTTTTGCGTATAATGTAATATTAAACAATGGGAGATATTTGTGTAGATTTTGGTTATTTGAGTTGATATGTGTAGAGATTAGTAAAAAATTTTAACATAGTATTATCCATCCTTGTTGTTTATTATTTATAGCAATGTTTAAGTTGTAATTAGCTCATAACATCTAGACACAACAAGAACACAAATTATTTTTTTGAACTGAAGGAATTGTAGATATCGTCCTTGTGGTTTGTTAAAATTTCATATATTGTCCCCGGACTTCAATAAGTGCAGGCGGCCTCCCTGTGGCCAAACTATTGGTTCAATTTGGTCACTGGCTCTAACGCTTGTTAGCCTTTGACCGTTAGATGATATTATTCAAAGGGCATTTCTGTCTTTTAACATGTGGTCCGATTCAATAAACAAATCCAACCCGACAGAGTTTAGTGGTCCCAAATTTATACCCAAATTAAACCCGACATAAACAATATCCACTTTAAACCCTAAAATCAGTTCCATTCACATCCTTATCATTTTTTCCCTTTTCACTTACAATCCCTACAATTGCCTACATCAAACATGAGCACACCATTGCAAGTATGGTACATAAGATTTGATGGAGAGGATTTTGATGATAAAACACTTTATGGTAAAATCCTTATTTTTACTTGCATTTAGTATTTTGATTATGTTATAGTGATTTGTATTGTAACTAATTTTTGCATGTTTGATGATGAAGCATAATCCTATCCCAACTACTTTACAATGAAGATACATTTTGGTGGAAGATTCACTAAACTACCTAGGAGGAAGTATGTTGATGGTGAGGTAACATTCATGGACTTAATAGATATTGACCAATGTAAGATTGATATCTTATACACAGTAATGTACCAGAGTTTAGGCTATGAAGAAAAATTGTTTTATCACTACAAGATACCATTGAAAGGTTTGGATATTAGATTAAGGCTATTGGTAAGTGATAGTGATATTGCTGAAATGCTACAACATGCCCATAAACATAAGATTATTTATGTGTATGTTGAGCATGATAAGTCAGTAGTGGATCCTGCATTAAATGTAGATGAGGCTGGGCCTTCTAAAAATGATGAGGGTGAGAATGAGGTTGCTGCTGATGAGGGTAATTATGATGAGGATGAGAATGAGGATGGTGGTGAAGGTGAAGATTATGAGGCTGATTATGGCAGTAAAAGTGAAGAGGATGAGGTTGAGGACGAGGGTCAAAATGAAGAAGAGGATAAGGCTGAGGATGGGGGTGAAAGAGAAGAAGAGGAGGAGGGTTATGATGAGGATAAACATATTGATGATATAGTTGATGAGGAGCACATAGTTGATGAAGTTGAAGTTGAGATGAATGGTTTTAAGTTTGAAGTTGAAGGTAAGAATGCAATTATAATGCAACCAAAGTTGAACATGACTGAAACAGATTTGGAAGTACTAGACTTTGACTCCTTTGAAAGTGATGTAGATGATGTTAAAGAGAGTGTTAGGAGAAAAATTATTGAGAAAATTAAGAAAACAAACAGGAAACTTTACTTTGAAAACAAGTTTTTATGTTGGAAAGGAGTTTCTTAATAGGGATGTAGCAAAGTAAATGGTAAGAGCTCATGGTGTGGAGACAAGGAGAAATTATGATTGTTAAGAATGATAAAAATAAAGATAAGAGTGAATTGTTTTGGTGTAGTTCTTGTGACTGTCAAAATGACAAAACAAATGATAATGATAAATGCAAAGAAATACTTGATCAAGGCAAAAAAGTGGAAAGAAATACAAAAGAAATAGCTAAGGGTAAGAAGGTCAATGTACATGATAAAGGAAAGGGCAAAATGGTAAATGAAGAAGAAGAGGACAAATCGGAATGTCCTTGGGTTTTGTACATCTCAAAGGAGGATAAGGGCAAGTGGTTGGTGAGAACTTATAGGGAGGAACATAAATGTTTACAATCTAGAAAAATCAAAACTTGCACTTTAACTTTTCTCTCAAATCATATCCAAGATCTGCTAGTCATGAACCCAGAAATTCCAGTCAAAGCTATTCAAGAACATATGCAAAAAAATTCCATGTGGGTGTCAGTAAGACAAAGGCCTTTAAGGCTAAAGCAAAGGCACAATTACACTTAAGGGGTGATGCTAAAGTATAGTACTCTTTACTAAGGGATTATGTTCAAGAGTTGAAGATGTGTAATCCAAACATCACTGTAAAGATAGATGTGTATGGTGAAGAGAATCTTGATTCACATACAAGAATGTTTAGAAGAATTTATATTTGCTTCGGTGCTTTGAAGGATGGTTTTAGAGCTTCTGGAAGGGATTTGCTAGGCTTAGATGGAGCTTTTATGAGAGGGCAGTATTCTGGGCAATTACTTACTGCTGTTGGTGTGGATGCAAATAATGGCATTTACACTGTTGCTTATGGCATAGTAGAATCAGAATCAACCTACTCATGGACTTGGTTCTTAACTTGCCTAGGTGATGACTTGGATTTATTCACCAATTCTAACTTCACATTTATCACAGATAGGCAAAAGGTTAGTATTTAACTTCATTGTTTTTCTGATACAGTATTGAATTAATGGCTAATATGACTTGTATAGTATTTACTTAACTGCTTATTTATGACTTGTTTTTCTGATATAGTATTTATTTAATTGCTTATTTATTGCTTGTTTTTAGGGACTGTTACCAGCAATTGCCAAGCTTTTCCCTACAGTTGAGCATAAATATTGTGTGAGACATATCTATGAAAACATGAACATGACTTGGAAAGGCAACGAATACAAGGAAATGTTGTGGAATTGTGCAACTGCTTGCACAGTAGTTGAATTCAACAGGCACATGGATACTCTGAAAGGATTCAACAAAAAGGCTTATGAATGGTTGAAGAAAATAGCACATGAGCATTGGAGTAGATCTCACTTCTCAGGTATTCACTCTTTTTTGTCTATACTGCCTGCAATTTATGATCTTTTGATGATTTAGTAGTGATAAGGTATCATAATGTGACAGGGAGGGCTAATTGTGATCTTTTGATAAACAATACATGTGAAGTTTTCAATAGATAATTGTTGGATGCTAGGGATAGTCCTATAATATCATGCTTAGAGCTATTGAATGAGACCACATGTTCAAAAGACAGAAATCCCCTTTGAATAATATCATCTAACGGTCAAAGGCTAACAAACGTTAGAGCCAGAGACCAAACTGAACCAATAGTTTGGCCACAGGGAGGCCGCCTGCACTTATTGAAGACCGATGACGATATCTGCAATTTTGACAAACCATAAGGACGATATCTACAATTCCCTCTTTTGAACTTAACAAGAACACAAATTAACACTGTGTTTTTGAGTTTTATTATTAAAGAAAAGCAAAAGAATGTAAAGTAAAGTAAACATTTTTCTCTCAAAACTGGGAGAAACGCTTTACTTTAAAAATCAACAAAATAACACTAACTTTCATTTCATTTCATTTCCTTTTCTTTTCCTCTAAGTACTACTCGAGAACACAACATCTTATGTTTACTTTTCATTTTATTCTTTAACTCTAACTCGAGAACACAGTGTAAGTATTCTCTCTGTCTCACATTAAGTGTCCAGATTGATTTTTTGAAGTTTTTCTTCTTCAATTTTGAGCTTAAATATTTTTGTTTGTGTTAATGAAAATACATTTAAAACTTAATCATTCATGTATTTTACATCAAATATTATATAATAATAAAAATAATTAAAGTCAAAATTAAAAATAATTAAAAAAATCAAAATGAACAGTTAACTTGGAACGAAAGTAGCAAGTAAAAGAAATGAGTTGTGATGTGAGGTTGAGTAAAATGGGAAGAAAGTAAAGGTAAGCAAGCAAAAGAGTAGAGTACTTTATGGCGAGATCTCGTGAGTGGCACCCGCATCAAAAAAAAGTCACTTCACTTTCTTTCTTTATTTCTTTCTCCGTGCCATTAGGAGGAATACAAAAATTAATGCTTATTAATGATGATCATATTATCTACTAATCACTATTGCACCTCCCAGCTGATGAATCCATTTTTCTAATAGATTCCAATTTTCTGGTAATGTCCCCCACCAACCTTACTTACTTTCTTATGTTTCTGTTTTTTTTATTAACTGTTAAAACAAATGTTTATGCATGTAATATGGGTAATGGGTCATTTTGCTATGGGGGGTATGTAAGAGTGTTGTATGGAGTTTTCCTCTGTAATGTCAAATTGTGTCAAAAATGCACCTTGTCAAAATGTTTTGTGTTATAAATCTTCTATATGTTCAATGCACCTGATAACTATTAGTGGCTGTTTGGAATTGGGTTCTGGAGTAGGCTATCTGCTACGGATAAAAGAATATAGTTCTAGCTTCTAGGTAAACCATCCGAAAACAGTTATTATCTGCGTTTTCATAGAGATACAATGCAGTTTTAATAAAGGCGGATGCATAACGCCATCATATACACCCCCGTAACATAGCTCAACAGAATAACTTAAACAATTGGGGAGAATAACTTACGTGGAATTTCCAATGTGTTTGGCATCTCTCTAGTGGTCTGCCTATTTTTTAGATAACCACGTCTTCGTCTTGGTGGTGGTTTTAACATGGTAGAAGGAGGTTTGATGTTTGGTACTGTTTTAGAAGCGCCTATCTAATCTAATATGATATACATTTCACTTTTTTGATGATTTGTTCGCTAACTACTAAGTTTGATCATGTACTTAATGTGGTATTCATAGCAACATATGTACTTCTGAACTCTAAGGTTGGTTAACTTATACAGTAATAATTGATTCTGGTGGCAGGAATAAATGGCTACAATCTCACTAGCAGATGTTGCCTTTAGGACCCTCCCACACCACTTGTTCGTTTCCACAGGCATCAGTGGGTCAAATTCGTATGCCCATGCCAAAAAATATTCACTCGACTGTAGAATCCCCTCCATGAGTAAAAGGTTTATTTCCACATTTCTTAATTCAATCAACACCCTTAATCTTGAAATATCTGTTAAGAGTCGAAAATCTGTTTTTTTTTTGCAGAAAATTCGTATATAAAAGTAACAGCCTGTTCAAAACAAGGGCAGTGGTGCGCTGTAGTGTGGTATGTTATACTCCTTTACACGTTCTTTTATATTTAGCTATAAGTTGTTGCACAACATTGTACTGAACATTGTTTGTTAATGATCTAACCGAGCTAATATCCCATGTCACCGTATATCTATTTTTCTTGCAGGGTGAGTCTGGTGAGGCTTCAATAGATATTGCTGGTAATGAAGACAGTACGGAACTAGAAATCAATGCAGATGACTTTAAGGCAGCTAGGACACACACACACACACATATGAGGCACAATCCAAACAACAAGCCTTAGAAAAAGAAAGAGATCAATTACTAAAAGAGTTGTCTACTACTAAGCATAAGCAACAGGAACTTTTGACCATGCTAATGCATGAGAAGAAATCGTCACATACAGAATCTGTTTTCCTGAAGGAAAAAGTGCTAAACGAAATGAATAAAGATGCAACAGTTGTCAATGGTGGACGATTAGCTCTTGTAATTGACGACGAGTCATATAAATTAAAATTGCTTAACAGAAGTGACCTCGTAGAGAATAAGCCAGTTTGGATTGCCGCGAAGGATAGATTGCTGGTCCGAACAAAATTTCCTCCAAGAAAAGATCGACGACATTTCTGAAGCTAATACATCAAATTATAAACCTTTGGTGTTGCCTAAATCTGCGGAAGTATGGTCAATTGCACAAGCTAAGCCAAAAGATGATGACACGTTAATTGACAAAGATTTAATTGAAAAGAAACGAAAAGCTTTAGAGCGTGCTCTGCAACGAAAGACCATTCAAATACAGAAAACTCCAGAAGAGATAAAACTAGGTACTTATCTTCAAGTTTTGATTAATTTAATTTTTTGTTTATTAAGTCATGTGATTATGTTTATTTGACTTGTTATTTATCTCGCATAGAGCCAGGAACTGGCACGGGACATGAGATTGTGGTTAGTATTTTGTTATAAATTTGTTAGTATGTTGTTTTTTGTTGTTGTTTGATCTCTAATGAAGCTGTGATTCCATTAATGAAGTTTCAAGGTTTTAACTGGGAAAGCTGTAGAAAAAAGTGGTACCAGGATCTTGCTCCGAAAGCTGCAGATTTATCTCGATGTGGTATAACAGCAGTATGGTTACCCCCGCCAACCGAATCAGTTGCTCCACAAGGTCTTATCACGTAAATAACTTTAAATAATTTTAAAGATACATGACATGTATGATGGTATAATAATATCGGTAAATATTATGGAATGGTTACAGGGTATATGCCATCTGATCTCTACAACTTGAACTCGGCGTATGGCACCCAAGATGATCTTAAGTATTGCATAGAGGAGTTGCACAATCAACATCTCTTGGTATGTTTTTGAAATAATTTAAGCGAAGAAAAAAGAGTCTTATAACAAAACCCGTTTTAAATTGTTCATTAATTACTTAATAACAGAACAAGTTTTGTTTTTTTCTGCTTTTTGTCATATGTTTCTCTTCTTAGTCAATGAACATGATTCATCTTTTACAGGCCTTGGGAGATGTTGTACTAAATCACCGATGTGCTCATAAACAGGTGAACTATGTCTTGGTTATATTCAATTAGGTTTCTTAGTTGTATTGTTTCATTTCCATATACCTCTGTAAATAGATAAAGTTGCTATTTTCTCATTTCTTGCACTATATTATGCCTCATAATGCATCAGTAACAAGGGACATGTGGTATTATTTTGCCTGCTTATGTTAATATCTTTAGTCTTTGCTGGTGACAGAGTGAAAATGGAGTGTGGAACATTTTTGGCGGCAAGCTTGCATGGGGTCCTGAAGCAATTGTTTGTGATGATCCCAATTTTCAGGGCCGTGGAGGTCCTTCAAGCGGTATGGATATGCTTGTTTACGATAAATATGAATGATTACTAATATGCAATTCTATTTACATCACTTACATCAGGATGTGCTTGTAGGTTACTGTGAATTAGTATTATATATGATATGTAATGGAACTCGCTATATATTCATGTTATGCTACGAATAACCATTTGTAGTGTCATTTAATGGGTGAAAAATCTACTGGCTTATATGCTCATGTTTTGAAATTGCAGGTGACATATTTCACGCAGCACCAAACGTTGATCATTCCCAAGATTTTGTGAGAAAAGATGTGAAAGAGTGGCTAAACTGGCTCCGGAACAATATTGGTTATGATGGGTGGCGCCTGGACTTTGTGAGGTGAAGTCATTTTGGTCATGATACTCTGTGTTCATTTGTTACAACTTACAACATTGCACGCCAATATAGCTGTTAGTATCTGAAAAGTTCTTCTTTCATTTTAAAGAGATTCTTTTCAGTTGAAACATTCCTGTGAATGTGTTTGAAACAGCATGCCAGATCGTCTTTTTAAGTCTTCCATAGTGACTACCTCTTTTGTTCTTTACACCAATTGAATGATGCATACCAGTCAATATCTAGACTGTTATTGGGAAAATGAACTTTTAAAAGGGTGTGCACTTTAGCACTAACTTGTGATCCTTACTTGAGGAGAGTTATTTTCATGATATTACTATGCAATTCAGGCATGGTCACTATACTTAAACTCAGGATAAAGTAATTCGATTGCACTGCTTGCTTACTCCTTTTTATGTTGGTCACAGAGGGTTCTCAGGTGAACATGTGAAAGAATACATTGAAGCTTCAAATCCAGCATTTGCCATTGGAGAATATTGGGATAGTCTGGCCTATGAAGGTGGTGATCTATGCTACAACCAAGGTAATTTGCAGATACATTCCCCAAAAGGGAGTACTCAATTTCTTTTATTTGAATTTGATGAAGTGAAGACACTTTTCGAGCCTCCCCCGAAATAGTACTTATAAATTACTATAATGTCACCTGGAAAGAACATATACATAAAAAAAATACTACATATAAGTTTGTAATTTGACTTCATATGTATTCAGCATTGAATCACCCCTTAATCGATGATTTTAATTGTATGTGCGCAGATGCACATCGTCAACGTGTTATTAACTGGATCAACGCCACTGGTGGTACCTCATCTGCATTTGATGTCACAACAAAGGTACGATGCACCTATCTATACATGTGTTTTCAACAAGAAATCTAGGCTATATATATGTAAGGCTGCAATTCGCTCTTTGGTTTACTCTGCAGGGAATACTTCATTCAGCCCTGCATAACCAGTATTGGAGACTGATAGATCCTAACGGGAAACCAACAGGAGTGATGGGATGGTGGCCCTCACGTGCTGTCACATTCTTAGAAAACCATGATACCGGATCAACACAGGTCCACTCTTAACTTCTTTATTGGGGTCTATGGCACTCTTACCTTATAAAATACATGGTTTAAAGTGTGTAAACTGTAAACATTGGTTGAAGAAGTTTATTATGAATATATTTTTACAGGGTCACTGGCCATTTCCACGAGATAAGCTTATGCAAGGATATGCATACATCTTAACCCATCCCGGAACTGTAAGTTGCAACCAAGAATAAGGACTATATGTGTTTATATCTCCATAATCTCTTCTAAATAACTAATTCTTGCAAAATATCTTGTATATCGCCACAGCCTGTGGTATTTTATGACCATTTCTATGATTTCGGGCTCCATGATGTGATAACGGAGCTAATAGAGGCTCGCAAACGAGCTGGGATCCACTGTCGAAGTCCTGTAAAGATTTACCATGCGAATAATGATGGTTATGTGGCTCAGATAGGAGATACATTGGTGATGAAGCTTGGGCATTTTGATTGGAACCCTTCGAAAGAAATCAATCTGGATGGAAATTGGCAAAAGTTTGTTGATAAAGGGTCAGATTACAGGTTGTGGTTGAGAATGTAGTCCTGTTATATTACGATATCCCGTGAAAGTATGTAGTAACATAGGGTTGTAAGAAGTTATAGGTAATAACCGAAGAGACATATCGGAATAATGACTCAAGATGTGAACAAATAAATTAGCCATCATGTTTCAATAAAACGGCATTCGGTTTTCAACATCTTCTGAATCTTTATGTACAACGTTAACAATATGTACGTTTTATGCAAACTGTACAGAATTCTTAAAGTTTTGAACCGAGTAATTGTTTATATGTATTTCTTGTCATCAATATTAGTAAGCAGTATCGAGTTTTTATGTCTAAGCGCTATATCTTTAACTTGTATTACGTAGTAGTTTTAAGACGAAAAAATTAAAACTATAATGTTGCCAAAAAAACATATGTATTTGTGGTTTGCATGGTATAACATTTTAAAAAAAATTTATAAATTTGTAACAAGTTTAAACAAAATTATTCAAAAGTAAGTGGAGATGCGGGGGATCGAACCCCGTGCCTCTCGCATGCAAAGCGAGCGCTCTACCATTTGAGCTACATCCCCGATTTGTTTGTGTATCTACACCAACTATTTATTAAATGTTCAAGTTAATAAGATGACACAATCTTATAAAACAATTGCATATATATTAAACTTGATAATGGTTGGTCAAATGAATGTATTTGTCAATAGCAGTGGCGTATCTAAGCTAGTGGAGGCCCCGTGCAAAAGCTTATATAATAACTAAATATGACGATCAAAGATATATTATACTAGCTGTTGAAATAAAAATCGTAATATTTTAATGATCTAGCTTCAAAATTAACAAATATTTACAATATATACAATTATATTATGTTAACAATATTTGTTCAATGTGAAATTTGAGGCCGCACTTATATAACAGAATGTATATTTTGAGGCCTCAAAATATATGAGGTGTTGTGTGGTAGCACACCTTTATATGCGGCTCTAGTCAATAGCCATGTATTAGAATCTGACAAGGAAAGTAGGCCGCTTGTGATTCTCGTGATCAAGAAAAGTAAGGCTAAGATTGTCAATTTTGAGTAAAATATATAATCTAAGACTTGGGGTTTAGTTAAATAAAAACTTATTATTTGGATATATATATATGTTATATCAAATGTTTAGAAAGAATATATATACAAATATTTACTTTGATTAGATATATTTGTAATTTTAAGCTTTTAAAATGATATATATGCAATTCTCTTCAATTTTGTTTGTAACAGTTCAAGTATTTGAGCATGTGCCAATGGCTGAGCCACTCATGTGTGAGTGGGTGCAACCGAAGTACCGAACTACTTTCATATTAGAGTCATGTCTAATTTTATGCGTCACTTGTTGATAACATAGTAACTTATTTTTTCACACGCTAATATTGCCGTATTAATTTAGTTATAGATTTAATCATATTTTTAATTATCTCAATTATTTTTCTTCAAATTATAAGAGCGTTGGGTACCCTCGTGCCATGGCTAAAAAGTGATGCCACATCACCCAAATCTCTTACGGCATTACCCTTTCATTTGACACAAAATAACCCTCCATCGTTGGCACCGCAAAATGTGATGCCATGATACACACATACCCCACTAAAACACATACCCCACTAAAACACAAATACAACACAAAAAGATAAAAGAAAAATATGCTTGGCGTGGGCTGGTCTGATTGGCACGAGAGAATCTAACACCAGAGATGGTGTCGTTGACACGAGGGGGTTTTGAGCTAGAGCCATGACGCTACTATACCCTTCTCTATAAAGAATTCTAATGTCATGTGTAAATTTCATGACTTTTAGCACCCAACAATTGATTTGAACCCTTTAACTTTTGTAACTTGAGCCCTCTTAACCCCCAAGTTTCGTAACATGACCTCGTTTGTTTATTTTGTCTTTGATTTTGGGTTTAGTCGTAGAATAGCAATGAAATTTTTTAAATGTATTGATTTGATATGTATACTTTTAGAAAGTTGTACAATAACAACAAACTTTCATAAGTGTTTCAGTTTGCACATTTTGATGACGTATCACGTTATAAATGGTGTCACGTGTCAGCCTTTCAAGTATGGCACGCCATCAAAATGTGCAAATTGGAATACTTATCAAAGTTCGTTGCTATTTTACAACTTTTTAAAAGTACACGTATCAAATCGGTACATTTAAAAACATCCGTTGTTGTATGACCAAAACCCATTTCTATCTCTAATTTGGTTGATTAACTTGATTTCCTTTCTTAGCATGTTCATATCTCAATTTTCTCACATATGGTCGATCACTAAATACCCGGATTTTCTCACAAATATTTTTCCTATTTCTCATTGTCTTACCCTATTTTATTTTGGCTTGTGTAATTGTTTAGGAGAAATGTTATGTCCACAAAACTTTTATAAAATAAGTTTTATACAATGACGTGGCAAGATCACTTGTCCAATCAAACGGATACTTCTTTTTGTTGATTGTTTTGATTGGACAAGTAGTCTTGACACATAATTATGTAAAAAAAATTGTAAATTTTTAGTGGACATAGCATACCTCAATTGTTTAGTGGACTTGAAGTATAATGAAATTTATATATGAATTTGTAAGAGAAGTGATTGGCATGCCTAAAGGGCATGCCTAATTATATGCGTAACAAGGATCATTTGACGCATGTAAAAATTAAAGGTTGGGATGTAAAAAGAGAAAATATACATATTTTAGATTTTAAATGGATTAGGCCTAAAATTAGTCATACTAACATTTAAGCATGACAATCATTTTTCAATTTGTAATCATTGTTTTACATGGCTTTAAAGTAGGGATGAGCACGATATCAGATTAGTACAGAACCTGTATCGAATTAGTCGTACCGATTTTTTCCCGAGCATGAAAAGGGTGTACCGGTACCGAACGGGATTCGGGTACCGGAACTGGTACCGGAACTGGTACCGGTACCGGAACTGGTACCGGTACTCGGTACCGGGAAATTGGTACCTATCTGGTACTTCGCGTTTTTTGTATGACAAAAAACAAAATTATTAATTTCACGCTAGTAACTTTCTATGACAACAACAACAGACAATATATAACGTGTATTTCGAGTGATTTCGAACCGAGGGTTCATTGTCATAACCCGAATCCGATTCATCAATATTAAATATTAAGGTTTCTTAAAAAATCTGTCATCTCTCTGCATAAAATCATTATATGCGAATTATATACAAAATAAACTAATAATCATTCATATAACTATATGTATACTGATATATGCGAACTTGATATAATAAACTAATAATTATTATATACTAATAATATATGACTAACAACTTGAGTCGACAAGCTAATATATGTATACTGATACGTGTGAATTCGATATATAAACTAATAATTATTGATTTAACTATATATTTTGATTATTAGATTAAATAAATAAATAATCATTGCAAACTACGGTATATATTATGGACGTCTTATTGCATATGTAAAAAAGAAAACTTTTATTTTTTCGGTGATGATGATCGAGATGATTTAAAAGTAGTAATTTTGATGATTTGAGTGATTAATAATAAGTTAAGGTTTTTGGGACGTTTGGTTTTTTTTCTTATGACTACTTAAATTTCAGGTATTTTTCGTATTATTCCGTTTTGGTACCGGTACCGAAGTAGTGGTCCCAAAAAATTTTTTGCTCGATTCATGGTACCGGTCTCGTACCGTGTACAGGGACGGACCCATGATTTTTAAGTGGGTGTTGCACATAAATTTTTTTGGGCTAACTAAAATTACATCGTAAGAAAAAAAGTAGCAACAAAATATTTGGGGGTTGCACAAAGAAAAAAAGATAGTTTTGACAATTTTTTACACTTCATGACCTAAAATCGGGTGTAGCTCGTGCCACACCCGGCACCCATGTAAGACCGTCCCTAACCGTGTACCGGGAGTCGATACGTTCGGTGCTTTATAGTTTTATGAAACAAAACTATGTAAATATGTTCGGGGTTTTTTTTTTTTTTTGACATTAATATATTAGTGCAACGACAAAACAATATCCAAACTTCCATATTCGAGAACAACCCACGGGGGCAATTCAAAAAACAATCAATTCGACCACAGTGGGAGTCGAACCCACGACCTTTTGATCCGAAGTCAAACGCGCTAATCCACTGCGCTATGCGGTCACTTTAATAATCATGACTTTTTATTGAAGTATAATCTGCATTTGTTAAACATGTCTTTTCAATAAAGAATACTACGATCGAAGAACCGTTTATAAACTAGAATAACATATCAAGTCACATATGATTGAATTGGTTACTTTTGTCGAAAAGGTTGTATGCAGTAGTATAAGTAATGTTGTTAAAAAGTGGTGTATTAGTTATCGTAAGAGTTTTATGTTGGGAGCATTTCCTAACTGCGCCTCCGAGCATGCCATAAGTAAATGAGGATCAAAATATCACATTAGATGGAATCCATTTTCGTTTACAAAATTCATAAACTATTGAGGTGGAAAAAAAATTGACCAACCATTTTATAACTTAAAAAAAAGTTAAAATGATTGATGAATGGAGATGCAGGGGATCGAACCCTGTACCTCTCGCATGCAAAGCGAGCGCTCTACCATTTGAGCTACATCCCCGATTGATACATGTTCAATCTTTATTAGCTTTAATTAATAATTCAGAGATTTGTAATAGATTAGTAACGTGATAGGAGCTTGAAGTTCTTGGAGAGACAGACAATGAATCTACGTAGTGCTAATACTAATCTAAACTAGCAATTTGAAATTTAAACTTTTTGACCTAAACATTTGCTATTCTTCACTTATTCATCTTCTTTGTTTCATATGAAATATGACTCCACGAAATTAAGCAAATGTTGGACAAAGTTCAAGATCAAAAGACACATATGCTTTCAATGTCTAATTTTGCACTTTTAAGTTTAGGGCATAATTTGTACTTTTATTTTTAAGGTATGATTTACTTTTATTTTAGGGTTTGATTTGCATTTTGAATTTTGGGGTTCGATTTGCACTTTTATTTCTAGGTTGTTTTTTACTTATTTTTTGTTTTTTTTTAGTTTTAGTTCTATAAATATAATATGACTCGTTTATCATTGTAAGAAAACCTGTGATCATTAATAAAATTGTGTTTGGAGTCTTAAATCTGTTTAGAGTTTACTCCCTCTAGGTTTTATCCTCGTTATTAACCATTGGATTAGGGTTAACAAAATTCACTTCGGCGTCATGCATCGTTTAATATCAGAGCTTATTAGTATCCTGGATGGTGAATGATGTATAAAATTTAAAAACTCACACTGTTGGTGGGGTATGGTATGAAGAGCACATAGATTATGTTTATCAAAATCGTATCCAAACTCGATAAGAAATCCCCTACATATAAAAAACTACGTTCCATGTTCGTAGGTGGAGGTAACAAACCACGAAAACCACAAGGATAACAATTATGGAGGTTAAACAATTCGTCCAACCATAGGCGGATCTATTTGTTGGAGAATAAACTCTATATGTCATTCCATAACCACAATCGGCACAATATAAAAGGGTTACAAGAATATTATAGACTCGGGCTTGAGCCGAATACAAGTATAACACACTAATACAGGCTAACACTCTCCCGCAATTGGAGCGGGAGGACACCAGATGCTCAAACTGGTGCGAACAAAGCTGAAGGCAAGCCTTTAGTGAAAATATCCGCATAATGATAACGCGAAGGAACGTAAAGAACGTGAACCTGATCAGCAACAACCAAATCTCGAACAAAATGAATATAAATCTCAAAGTGTTTCGTACGCTGATGCTGAACCGGATTAGAGGACAAATAGACAACATTAACATTATCACAATAAACAAGCGTAGCGGAAGATAACGGTGTGTGTAACTCACGCAAAAGATTCCTCAACCAACAAGTTTCAGCAACAACATTGGCAACACCACGATACTCGGCATCTGAACTACAATGAGAAAGCGTCAGCTGACGCTTAGAGGACCAAGAGAGTAAGTTGTTTCCAAGAAAAACACAGTATCCGGAAGTCGATCTCCGAGAAGTAGGACAACTAAGCCCAATCCGCATCCGAATAAGCAACTAAATCAGTAGTAGAGGATGAAAATAACTGTAACTCATAGTCCAAAGTATCCTGAATATACCTCAGGATCCTTTTAAGAGCCAATAGATGAGGCTCCCGAGGATCATGCATATAAAGACAAATGTGTTGGACTGTATAAGAAATATCCGATCAAGTAAAGTGAGGTACTGGAGAGAACCTGCAAGACTCCGATAAAGAGTCGGATCAGATACCGGATCACCCCTTCCCAGTTTAGACTCAGTATCAACAGGAGTCCGAATAGGATTACAATTAACTATATGCGCCCTCTCAAGAATCTCAACAACATATTTCTTCTGAGATAAAAATATCCCTGAAGGATCCCGTGTAACAAAAATACCCAATGAGTAATTAAGAGAACCCAAATCTGTCATAGAGAACTCTTGGTGTAAGGAAGTAATAATCCGATATAACAAAGACTGAAAAAAAGCCGTAAGCACAATATCATCAACATATAATAACAAGTAAGCAATATATGTCCCATGTCTGTATATAAATAAAGAGGAGTCACAACGACTATGATGAAAACCAACTCTAGTAATATATGAAGCAAACCGTTGAAACCAAGCTCGATAGGCTTGCTTGAGCCCATACAAAGACCGTTATAATAAACAAACATAATCAGGGTGTGGATAATCCTGAAATCCCATAGGCTGGTGCATATAAACTATCTCTGATAAAACACCATGTAGAAAAGCATTCTTGGCATCAAGCTGATGAACCGGCCAATGTTGAGAAGTAGCTCAACTGAGAACAGTACGAATAGTACCCGGTTTAACAACCGGACTAAACGTCTCATCAACATCCACACCCGCTAACTGAGTACTACCATTCGCCATAAGGTGATCCTTGTAGCGAATAAGAGTGCCATCTGCATTATACTTATGACGAATTAACCACATACAATGAACAATGTTGGTGTCCGTGGGTCGAGGTACTAGAGTCCAAGTTTTATTTTTAATAAGCGCATGATATTCATCACACATAGTATTTTTCTAATTTGAATCATTAAACGCATCACGATACGATTTGGGTAAAGGCGAAACCGAAGACACATGCAAATTGAGATGCTGAGTGGGACGATTAGTCCCGACACGATAATGGGTGACCATGGGGTGAACCGATGCGGGTTTGGGTTTTAAGGAGGATCCAGAATAATAGGTGATTATGCCACATGTTCGTTTTGGGTCGCGGCTGATTGGGTTAGGGTAGGCGTTTGTGGTTAGGTCTCGGACGTAGATAGGGGCTGTAACACCCCCAAAATGGGTCACAGCGGAATAAGGATCCGGGGCGTGTTACTTCAAGATCAACAGCACAAGATATATATAAGAACGACACAAAAGTCGTTTAAATTGATACATTTGATTTAATTATAAGACATAATACAAAAGCATAAAGCTTTACTTGTTCCTTGTTTAATATTACAAAAGACAACAATACATTTCCCAAAATATGATGCACATAAATCTTTAAGTATGCAATCCAAAATGTAATCCAATGC